>CAIGRB010164221.1:0-23651 GCA_903798255.1 Fraxinus quadrangulata
TCCATCTACAAAGAAAGGACGAAGTAGTGGCATGACAAAAACATTCGACAACGTATTTTCAGTGTAAGGGATCAAGTACTCTTGTACAATTCTAGACTTAAGCTGTTCCCAGGAAAGTTGAAATCAAGATGATCCCAAGTGTTTCCTTACGGTATAGTTGAATTACACAACCCAACAAAAGGCAATTTAAAAGTTAATGGACAACGCACCAAACACTATGTCGAAAATTTTTCCACCGCTAAAGAGAGCTTTCAACTAGCTATACAGGAATAATCGCAGCACCAAGTCCAACTAATGACTTTAAAGAAGCGCTTCTTGGGAGGCAACCTAAACTCTATCTCTTTTCATTACTTAGTTCTTAATTTTTAGTTATTTCATTCGTTGTTTATACTGATTGTCTTATTCCTAACATTCTCGTTGTATTGTAGGACAAACTGCAAGTTTGGGGTGGTACAAACAAGAGTGAAGGGAGAGTGAAACCCAAATCATCAAGATGAGGATGATAAAGTCATGAGTGGCAAATTCGAGGTAATAGCATCACACACAGTATTGTATAAAAAAAATAGAAACCCAACGCCCAAGCGCTGCATATCTGCCCAAAAACTGGGCAGATTCGCAAACATGAAACTCTTTTTCAACAATGCAGCGCTATATTTTTTTTTAAAAAATGAAATTAAATTATATTTTTTTAAGCGACGCAACGCCTCTCCCATTTAAAGGGCACCTTCCTCCCCCGATCTCTAATTTCAATTCATCACTTCTAATTTTCCTTTTCTTCTTATCTATTCTCTTTTCCAACACCATTCCCCACTCCATCCTCTCCTCTTTTCTTCTTCTTCTTCTTCTTCTTCTTCCACACAAACTCACGACCACTCACCACCAACACACACACACATGGGTTTGATAGTAATATTGTGCTAGTTGTGTTTTCTTCTCGCTCCATCCAAGCTAAGGATACAAGGTAAAGTTTCTAGTTTCTCTTTGTTCTTTTTGCTGCTGGACATGCCCATTTGTAGAGTATTGTGTATTTTGTGTGATGGGTTTGGTGAATTAGGTCTCAAATTATTGCATCAATGTGAGGAATCTTTTGTGCCCACTAGGTGTTTGATACTATGCCACTTTGAACTTTCATGCCCACCTCATGCTAATTAAATCATTGCACTGTTTCATTTCCACCCGGAAATGTTTTTAGTTATGGTCATTTATGGACATTAACTTGCAGCACACCTATATCACTTAACACACATCCATAAACATTCAATTTGGGTAATTGTGTTGTGTTGGTTTCATGTGTTGTGCCATGCATTTGATGCCTCATATGTGTTTGATGCATTACCATGGTTGTGGAACTATGTGGTCATTCTTCTAGATATCATCTAAATTTAATTAGCATACTGAAGAGCATCTTGGCTAAGTTTGGCGCTTTGCTATATTTTTCTCATTGTATTCGTCACTTCTTATGCTAATGGGTTGCCTTTTTCTATACATATAAAGGTACAATGCCTCCTAAAAAGAAATCCAAAGTTGCTGCCTCCTCTTCCAGCTCCTTTGACAGGAGTGAGTTCATTAGTGCTGAGGCCACCGAAAGATATAATAACATGGTTGCGCACAAGAACCGTATATCGAAAAGGGGATTTCAGAATTACATGAAGGAATAAACTGAACAACGCAAATGGGAAACCTTTGCCAAGCAGCCACAACTAGCTTTAATCCCTATTGTTAGAGAATTATATGCCAATGCAAAGGAACACAGGGATTTTCGGGTATTTGTGCGGGGTAAATGGATACCATTTGATAGAACTTCCATCAATAGGTTCTATAATTTGCCTGACATTAAGGAGGATGAATATTCTCGGCTACATGAAGTGGGATTCGATCCTGATAAAGTCATTGGAATTTTGGCAAAAACAAGAAGCGATCAAACGTTGATGTGATTAACTTCCCAGACTTGGGTATGACGTAGTAGTGCGAGGCTGGCATCATTTCATCTCTGTCGAACTTATGTCGAGTAGCAATCTTAGCGAGGCAACTAAGGAACATGCAACCTTAAATTACGCCATTCAATGTGGCATGTCCATTGATGTTGGTAGAATTATCCACAACAACATCCTTCATACCTTGCGAGGTTCCACTACAGGTGGCTTGGGGTACCCATCATTGATCAATGAACTTTGCTTGAGAGGTAGGGTTGTCACCTATTCGTCTGAAGAGGTCGTGCACCCAAAATTGGTGATTATAAGAGAATGTACATGGAAATTCATGAGTTGATCATGGTCCCCTAGTGTACCACCCTCCGAGTCTACAGAGCGGCTATCTTGATCACTTCGTCCACCTTCGCCTAGCGACCCTAACACGGATCTTGCGGCACAATTTAATGTGATGCAACTACAACTGAATTTGATGCAAAACACGATGTATGAGCAGTTCGATTACCAAAATGAATTCAACACAGTCCTCGCTTCAATTTATTCTGACTAAACTTTTCCTCAACTGCCTCTACTACCTGATGACACGGCAAACTCGGCCACACCTCGAAAGGACACCGACGACAACGAAGATAATTAGTTTCTTCTCTCATGTAAGTATTAATCACGTTCTTGTCATTTAACATTGGGGACAATGTTCATATTAAGTTTGGGGGTATTTATTTTGCCTATGTTAGTGCGATTATGCATATTTATTTTGTATTTTGTGTGATTGGCGTATTTTGTGTGTTAGTGTAAAAAATAATTATTGTGTGCTTATGTGAGTTAGATAGACTTTTTTCTATGATGAATATAGTTGAGAGCATGTATTAGTTTGTGAATGGGGATAAATCATGTACTTGAGTTTAAATTTTCGCTCATCCATGATAAATGTGACAGTAATTATGCACTAAAATGAGGTATAACGTCGTACAGGAACATGAAAGTTCATATGCTTAGGTTATAGAGATGACCTGGGTGCTTAACCCCTTAAACCATGATTCACAATATCCGTTGACCATATATATATTTGGAACGTGCTAACAGGTGGAAGAGATGGTTTAGGATTGTGGTGATTCCGTGCATGTAATAAGATTTGTGTGGAGTGTTTTCGACTTTCTAGTATATGCATGGTGATGACCAAATGTTATTGATCTAACCCCTATATATTTTGCTTTTCTTTTATAGAAAATAAGCAAATGCACTGATTTAGCTTATGTCTCACGCGCGGGACCTTTTTTACTCGAGTGATTAAGTCTGTAGGGTATCCTGAAACCTGGTACCCTTTGGTATTCAAAAGTCAGGGAGTTACCAACTAAAAGCTTACTAGAGGGGTCAAGAAGAGAAAAATAGGTGAGGTCAATAACGAGCTGGAAAAAAAAAAGAAAAACAAGTATGCAAAAGTGCAGAAAGAATTCATTGTTGGGGGCCTAGATAACTAGTGGGTTTGAATCACCTAGTATAAGCTAGTTTGTTGAACACTCATTATTGGGAGAATCATCTCGTGAATAAATTGTTGACATTTCGGGTTAAATAAAACCAAATTAGAGAGGTGTAAGGAAGTGATAAGTAAAACTAAACTTAGGATTACACCATGGTGAAAGCATAAAAGAAAACAAGTCTGGGGATATTTGAATCTCACGAGCAAAGTAAGGAAGGAATTGTCCATTGAGGGTTGGAAATTGAACAAACTTGTGAATGTTCGATGTTACACTTGATTTTTCACACACACAGACACACACCCGTTTGCATTGGATAAGCGAAAGTTTAGCTCTTGTATTATAATTTTGAAGTTCATAGATACGATACAATGTTCTTGGTACTGAGCTAAATTGCAAGTTATCTAACTAAATTTGTGTTTGTCGTTTCTTTTTTATTTTCTTTGTATTTGTGTTTGCTCGTGGACTAGCAAACCGTTAATGGGGGTTTTTGATAAGTGTGTTTTGCACACGAGTTTCATAGCAATTTAACTTAATTGTTGGCTTAATTTTATGATTATAGAACATTTTTAATGTGTTTGCTAGTATAGTTTTAAAGGTGCAGTAAAGAGGTGAAAATGGGGTGTTAAAGTATACAAACAAGCCAAATGGGAAGATAGACAAAAAAATGGAGCCCAAGCGCTGGAAAAGACAGAGAAAAAAATGCAGATAAGTAGTGCCCAGACACTACGTTATACCTAGGAAGTAGAATTTTTTTAGCAAGGCACTGCCACCATAGTGTCCCGGCACCGCCTAGACAAAGTATCACGGCGCCTAACCGATGCGCCGTCAAGTAGGGTTTTGCTGTTTTGAGCCGTGAGAAGCCCAAAAAAAGACTCCAAACTTGCCAAGCACAAGTAGGGAAGTATAAATAGACCTAAAGAGGCACGATTTAAGGGCTTCCAAACATTGAGAAAAGAGAGATACAATGAGAGATCAAAGAGCTAAATCCAAAGAAGAAATTCATCACGGGATCAAGTTTAAAGCAAAGATTGGAAGCGGAAGAAGATCTTGGTGCAAGAGTTGATTCTTTTCTATATCTTTATTCAATTAATCCGGTGATGTACTCAAAGACATTTATTTGTTTTTCCTTTTACATTATGTGTAACTAAACTCTAGATTAGAGCAAACAATATAGTATTTTATGATCCTTGATTTTTTTATTCAAATATTTCTGTAGTTTATTATTTTACGTGTTGATTTTGTTATAAGCTTAATATTTTGAATTATTTGGCCAACAAATTGATGATTACTTGAGTTTCTTACGAATCGAGATGTGACTTTGAGACTTAGACCGTATAATAAAATTTGGTAAAGTAGTATAACGCACAGAGATACATATACTAATTATTGCAGTCGTAATATGAATTCTTAGTACTATATTTCGTTTAACAACGGGTAATTCGCATAGAAATATGAAATTGAATTAGTTAAATAGGCTCAATGAGAACCTGAGAGAGGTAAATTGAATACAAACTAAGAATTCGAATGAACACTAGATTATGTTAGAATCTTGAATTAAGAATTAAGGTGATCATTGGATGAACTTGTTTTACCCTAATATTCATTACGTATTCGAATCTTTTATCAATTATTATTTGCAATCTTCTTATACTTTAGTTAGTTCACAAAAAAAAATATTCACAACTATTACCATTCTTTATTTGTCTTTTTATCAATAGGAGTTAGGAAAATAAATTAAGTCTAAAATATAGTCCTCGTGGGAACGATATTTGGACTCAAATGTCCATTTACTACTTGTTACAATATCGTACACTTGCGATATAAGAAAAGGCAACAAATTTCCTCGATTAATACTAATCCTAATCAAAACCTTGTCATCATCATCGACTATATTCAAATAACGTTAGGAGTAGTTAGATTAATTATTAAATAAATAGTCATCGTGAGAACAATAATTTAGACTCTTTAGGTCCAATTTACTACTTGTTTTCATCGTACACTAGTGATTATCACAAAACAGTGCTAATAAAAAATGACTATGATTTCAAAGACTTTCATTTATAGTACTGAGTATGCAGCTATCAAAGAACTAAGTAATCTTTAGTAGGGGGTAAAATAAATGATGATCCTAAGATGGACATATGGTCATAATAAAATAAGAATTAAAAATACATGTCAACAAGTGAAAATAACACTTGATTGAGGATAAATTATGGGAATGTTGACTTGGATAGATGAAACGTGTTTTGTGCAGACTTAAAAGTGACCATTGCTGATAAAAAGTAACAATCCAACGTTATTGGGAAAAATGTTGAGTTTGTTGCTAGTAAAGTCGAACTCTAAAGTGAGTCTTCTCTGAGGATGTATTTTTGGTACGCTTGAGTAGACAAATTTGAATGTTAATATCTATCAAGCATACCAAATGTATGCTAAATATATTTTTAGAGCAAATAGCCATAACTCTTCTAATTCAACCGAATTTTTCTATTTCGTTTCTTACAATTGTTCAATTTCAGCAATGTGCTTGCTCAGTTACCATCATGATACCCATGAAAATTTTGCTTCAAAGGTTTTCCTCGCAAGATATTGTAGAATTACTTCATCTAAAAGCTTAAATTATTAATAACACAACTTACTTAACTCATGTTTTGAATAGATTAAGTATTGTTATCTATTAGTTAATTTCTCCATTAATCTTGTTAGGTTTGAGTTGTTTTATGTTATTGGCAAATTTTGTGAACAAAAGGACTTAATTATATAGGTTGTAAAAGTTCAAGGAATAATGTGCAAATAGTTCAAAAGTTAGTTAGTAGGTCTAGGGTTTCGATTTAGGAACAAGAGGAAAATGGAGCGGAATTTCGCTGGATTGTCGCTAAGGATTGACTCGAGTTACAAAAGCAGAAACATCATCGCTAGACTGTCGCCCTTCCTTTGCTCGAGCGACAGGCTCTCGCTCAACTGTCGCTGAGCCCTTGCTCGAGCTACAGTGCTGTCCGATAAATTTTTATTTCGCGATTTCAATGCTTTTTACCCAACCTATCTTTTTTCTACCCTACCTATAAATATCAAACAGCCTCAGAACGAGATTTTTCATGGTCAAACAATAAGCAAACACTGTGCTGTCAATATTCTTTCATCTTCATAGCTTTCAACCTTCATGTTTCTTTGAGATTCATTCTTGGCAGTGGGAAAAACATCATATCTAAATCCAAATACCAAAAACTTTTCTTCCTACATATCTATCAGAGGTGCTGAAGATCAAGGAAGTTGACAGAAGTTCCTATCTGTGAAGAACGGGTCGTTCTTCATGATCCACGAGAGATAAACGAATTCACAAGGCTTTAAGTACTGCAGGGTAGCAGATTCCACGGAGAACTTTGGGAACAACAGCTAAGGATTGGTGTAGGGGAGCATGGGATCCACGGAGAGCTATAAGGAGTGCAGTTGGGTGATCAAATAGTATGGATTGTCTAGTCTGATTGACTGTAAGTTGTTAAGATCATTTATAATGGATTGACTGGCAAGTGCTCGAAGTTTTTCTCAGTTGGATTTCTCTGTGATCATCTTGGTGTTGACTTACTGCTTTCATTTTGTTTATAGATTGATCATATAAACCGCGGTATTCAAACTTAGGACTAATATGACTTGCATGCTTAATCACCTAGAAAAAAATTAAAAAGTGACTTGTTGCTATTTAATTCGTTTATATTTTTAAATTACGTATATTACACATGTTCACCCACTCTAGGTGTTGTTGAGGTCAAACTTGTGTTTTTCAATTGGTATCAGAGCCTTAAATCGATTCATGACCCTTATTTGTTAAGTTTAGATGAGTCATTCTTTGTCCATGCCTCCGTTTTTCAATGGTAGCAATTACGTCAACTAGAAAATTCAAATGAGAGCTTTTATTAAGGCTTTGAATGAACGTATTTGGATAAGTGTAACAGTAAGGATCTTCATGCCCTGTTTATGATTGTGTCTACTGAAGAGTTTAGACGTATATCGATGTATGAAACTGCTAAGGAAGTTTGGGATATTTTAGAAACCACACACGAGGGAACTAAAACTATTAAGAACTCTAAACTGCAGATGTTGACCACCAGGTTTGAAGAGATAAGGATGGCTGATGATAAGACATTTGACAGTTTCTATGCTAAACTGAATTACATAGTGAATTCAAGTTTTAATTTAGGTGAGAGGATTCCCGAGTCAAAAATTGTTAGGAAAGTCCTTATATTACTGCCTGAGAGGTTCAGATTCAAGGTTACTGCGATAGAAAAAAAGTAAGGACTTAGATGTTGTTAAGATTAAGAAACTCGTAGACTCACTTCAAACTTATGAACTCACTGTCTCACTACCAAAAAGGAATAAATCAATCGCCATGAACACTGTTAGAGAAGCTGAGAGAGAGTCTACTGATACTGAAACCCTTAGGGATGACGAAATTGCATATTTCGTTAAAAATTTTCAGAAAGTGATGAGGAATAGGAGAAAACCTCAGGAGCGAAATAGTGATGCCCCTAATACATTCTCGAGAGGTAGACGTGAGAAAAATACCTCTAGAACTCCCAATTTGAAATCTCAATCTATCCAATGCCACGAGTGCAAGGGTTTGGTCACATTAGGAGTAAATGTCCTAATTTGAAGAAGAGTTCAGGTAAAAAATGACGTAGAGCTTTAACTGTGACCTTGAGTGATGATGAATCAGATTCAAGTTATCAAAATAAGACATCTGGTAGTGAGGATGAACAAAAATTCATGGCCTTCACCTCGATTGCTACTATAGAATCTGACTGTGAGATTGAGAAAGTTGTGAGGGAAGATGAGAATGAACAGTCTGCTGAAGAGTCTGATGATGAGACCGATATTCACGAATCTTATTGTGAATTGTTTGAGGAAAGTCTCAAAATTAAGAAAGTCAATAAATCCGTCTTGAAAAAGGTGAACGAGCTTGAACTTGAACGTGAGAAACTGTTAAGTGACCTTCAGGACTCGACTAACACTTTGAGTGAGTTGAAGCTAGTTAATGAAAACTTTGAAATCAAAGTTAAATCATTAACTACTCATCTTGATAAATCTAATGCTCAACTTCAATCATTTATGAGTGGTTCACAGAAGTTGGACAATCTGCTAGAGATGAACTAGCCTGCTGGAAGTAGGCATGGTCTGGGTTATATTGTTAACCATGATGCTACTGCTAGGACCACATTCGTTTCTGCCACTAACAAAACTCGAAAATTGCTTATCCTAAACTTAAAGGAGAGCATGCTATATGATCGAGACCTACCAAACAGCGTAGGGTCAATCGTCCTACTTTTCAGCATCAACCATTGAGCAGATTTGGACCTAGGTTCATTCCCACGTGCTACCACTGTGGTGCTCTAGGACATACCAAACCTAGGTGTCATAATCGCGACTAGAAGTAAGAATCTAGATTTCACTAGTAAGGTTGACTTTCTTGCCAATCAAGTTAGGCACTTAAATGAGATGATGACTCGGTTAACTCAATCATCTTCTGCTTCTAAGAAAGTTTAGGTTAAGAGGAGAGACCTGAAAGGTCATGAATATGGTCGTGTCCTTCACGGTAAGGACATTCAAATTTCATCATGATTTGGTGTTTAGGTATATGCATATGTAGTTCATTGTGTCCATTCATTCATGCATGTATTCCATTGTTTTTTATTTTCTCATTTGTTATTTTTGAGTATACTATTTTTGTGCATTTATTTGCTTCCAGTATTATTTTCAACAACACAAAAAGGAAAAATGAGAAAAATCCAAAAATATTTTCTTTTTGGCAAACGACACGTCGTTATGATTGTAAACATGCTATGTGTGACCAAGTAAGCAATAATCTATTTTACACTGTTATTTCCATTGCTTGATTCGATTTAATGTATAGTATTGAGTATTTGTGTCGTCATGTAAACCTTTGCACTGCACACACTTTGATCTTGTGAGTGAATCTGAACCGCATGTGTGAGATTTGGGGTGGTAGTCATGGGTTAATAGGGTGACCTCGAACATGATTGACCTACATTTAGATTACCTTAGCTCATGATAGTCTCCCTATATGGGTGTTGATATGATGAAAAATAAAAATATGAGTTCTTATTTGGATCATCTTATATTCTGTTTGAAGCCTATTTGACTCGAGTAATTAAGCCCGTGGGGGTTTCTCATAACCTGGTGCCTATAGTCATCTGACATCAAGTCCTAAAGCTCGTTATAGGGGTCAATTGAGTTGCTTAATGGACAGGATCTGCACATAAGATATTATTTGCGAGAAAATCGATAAAATAATGAGAAAAATTAATGCTTAAATTCAAGGGGAGAAAAGAAAATGTATCATATATTTGAGCTCATTGTTAGGTCCTAAAATTTATTCAGGTTTGACTTTTATCTGTAGGGATCATACTTTTAACAAGTGACACATTACACACATGAGTCATTTATACACCTTACTCCATCTTGAACTTAATTGCGTACGTGGGAAAGTCTATTTTATAATGCTCGACTTGTGATTGCATGCTTGATTTTAATCATCGAAGTGTCAAGTGCTTAATTTGCTATTATTTAAAAAATGCTATTTTTTCGAATTTTTGAATTTGTGGTGCTATTTTTGACAATTCAATTTTCGCTAGCTTCTCTCTAGGTATTGCTCGAGAGACAGCAACAGAAGCTTCATTGCTCACTTATCGCTCGACGTACGCTCGAGCGACAACCCGCTGTTGTGAATTAAAACGTCATTTTTCTAGGGTTTTCATATTTTTCCTCAAATTTGCACTTGATTTCTCTAAAATTATCACCACCCACATAAAATTCGTGCCCAAATATCATTTTTCTCACCTCAAAGGTAAATTGCCCAAAAAACTTGATTTTTACTCATTTTTGCAATTCTCTTCATATTTTTCGGACTTTTGGCTTCCATTACTTAAATGGTATGATTTAGCACTTCATATGTACATTATTTACATCGATTGTTATTCATGTGTACTTGATTTCTCAACAAACATTCGAGTGTTGACCAAGTTGGGATGATTTTTATGTAAAGTTGTGTTGTTTTGACATTTTTATCACTCACAATGCATAATTAGTTGTTGTTAATGGTTTTTGGTGTGTGATTGTTGAATATGGTGGTGTTTGAGGTTGTGTAGTCGTTGGGTTGGTGTTTTTAGAATGAATCTTATGTTGTTAGGTTTGGTCGATTCTTCATCAATCAACTCATGTTGTTTGAATTGGACTAGGTTGTTGGGATGTCGAGTTGTGAATTGGAAGTTTGCATTGTGTTGGATGTGCTTGGTTTAGCACTACACGATAACGTTACATCTTTCCATCACGACGTCACGTCCTTCCGTCTAGGCATCGCGTCCCTGCGTCGTGTCATCACTGCACGCGTCATGTCTTCACGTCTCTTACGTCTAGGACTCATTGCATGTCGTCCTGCATTTACATTAGGGCATGTTGTCTGTCATTTTACATTTCCTCGTTTTGCATGCATTCATGCATCCTATGTATTTCATGGTCTCATTTGTTTTATGTCGAGGTTTATTAATGTTATTGATTTCAATTCTTTCAGATACCGCCTAAGAGAGCACGCACTTCTGTTATCACTCCCGGTACCTCTACTTCTTACAGTAGATCTGAGTTCATTTATGATGTCGCGCAGGATGTTTTTGGGTCGCAGTTTTTCCTTCGCCCCGTACTTTTTGAGCGCGATGTCATCATGTCTGACCTTTTACCTGATCTTGCTGCTATTTTTACTTCCCGGGGTTGAACCTTTGCTTGTTAGTTTAGGAGTTCTACGCTAACATCCATGATGTTAGTGGTACTTCTTTTAGGGTTTTTCTTCGGGGTCGGGTCATTAAGATTAGTCCGGACGTTATTTCTAGTATCATTCATATTCTGAGAGTCGTCCACCCCCTCTTTCCCTATCTTATTCCTGATTCACTTCCATCAGACACTTTGGTCCATTCCAGAGTGCTAAACACACCGATAGAGGGTGGTCTAGGTGCGATGCGCACTGGATCGTGCCTACTGACTGACAGATCTTGTTGCACATTGTGTGCACAAATCTGTGGCCAGTTTCTCACACTTCTTCATTACATATGGAGAATGCTCGTTTTCTGTATGCTCTTCTGTATGGCAATTCCATTAATCTACCTTCTTTCATATGCCAACAGATTTTGAAAGCTTTCAGGACCACGGGGACTTGGGTTGGGCTACCATATACTTGTCTTATATATATGTTAGTCACAACCTTAGGAGCCAGTTTTCCAGAGGGGGTTCCGCGGCGAACTTCTCGGTCGATTGGCCGTATTACCATCGCCCAGAGTAGGTCTCATGCTTCTTCTGAGCCTGCACGGCCTGTTGATCCGACTGTGCCGACTGACTCTATTGATGACCTCATCTCTTTTAATCTATATGATTTTCCTACTTTTTCGACTACTCCTCAGTCCTCGGATATTCCATCTACTTCTGCTTCGACTCCTTCTCCGTCTGAGTCAGTTCCTCCTCATCCTCTTGGATTTGCTCATTCTGCATCTGCTCCGATTGACCCTTATATCGCTATTTTGGGACAGATGACAGTACTTATCGAGCAGCAGGCTCGTATGATGGCAGAGATTACGCAGCTACGTGCTACAGTTGATCGACACACTACCGAGTTCACTACATTTCGGGGTGTTGTTGGATATATTCAGCATGGGTTACGGTGGATTTGCCATCACTAGGATGACGATTCTGCGTTTGAGGAGAGGACGGATTCTGTGATGCTGTCGGTGCTTCCTAGTTCTGGTCATAGATTTTGATTTTTTTGGGCAATAATTTTTGTTAATATGGGTAGCGTAAACAGTAGACATCTAGATGTTATTTTGTTTTGGCTTACATGATGTATTTATTTATCAACATCCGGATGTACTTATTTGCTAATATCTATAAACTGATTTTGTTCCTTTTTTTTTCATTTTATCTCTTGAGGGGTTGTTGGGGAGAGACATAAATACTTTTATATTGCCTATATGTTCTTAATCTGAGCATTTATATTCTTTTTGCATTTAAATTTATATCCCTTGTCATTGTGTGACAAAAAGGGAGAAAAGAATTTTTACATGTGAGTAGATTTATTTTTGGCTCTTTCACTGGATATGTCTTATTGTTTTATCTGCTTCCTGATGTATAACTTTTGAATTCAGTTCTGTTAAACTAAATTTGATATTTTAATAGTATCAATGTATCTTTGTGGTATGTTGGGTTGCATTAGTACTATGTTTTAGTTTAGCATGTGATATGAAATTGAATAATATGCTTACTATGTTACAGTTGATTAAATAACACTTACAATTGAACTGTTTGAACTGTGATTATTATTGATCCTTTTTTCACACATTTTACACTGTGTTTAAGTTGTCTATTTGAGGAAACAGGTACTGCAGTTTTTCGTTCAAGACAGTTGTTAGTCATAGGTTGTGTCATATTTCGAATCTGTAATTTTTATTTGATTACTAACTTGACATAGATTATTGTTTTGTAACAAAATGACAAAGAGGGAGTTTGTTAGGTTTGAGTTGTTTTATGTTATTGGCAAATTCTGTAAATAAAAGGACTTAATTGTATAGGTTGTAAAAGTTAAAGAAATAATATGCAAATAGTTCAAAAGTTAGTTAGCAGGTCTAGGGTTTCAAGTTTGGAACAAGGAGGAAAACGGCGCGGATTTTCGTTGTACTGTCGCTAATGATTGGCTCGAGCTACAAAAGCATAAATATCGTCGCTAGACTATTGCCCCTCCTTCGCTCGAGCGACAGGCGTCGCTCGACAGTCGCTGAGCCCTCACTCGAGCGACAGTACTGTCCGAAAAAATTTATTTTGCGATTTCAAAGCTTTTTACCCATCTCATCTTTTTTCTACCCTACCTGTAAATATCAAACAACCTCAGAACGAGATTTTCTAATATTGAACAATAAGCAAACATTGTGCTGTCCATATTCTTTCATCTTCATAGCTTTCAACCTTCATGTTTCTTTGAGATTCGTTCTTGGCAGTAAGAAAAAATCAGATCTAAATCCAAATACCAAAAACCTTTCTTCCTACATATCTGTTAGAGGTGCTGAAGATCAAGGAAGTTGACAGGAGTTTCTTTCTGTAAAGAACGGGTCGTTCTTCGTGATCCAAGGGAGATAAACGAACACACAAAGTTTGAAGTGCTGTAGGGCAACTAAAGATTGATGCAAGGGAGTACGGGATCCAAGGAGAGCTGTAAAGAGTGCAGTCGAGTGATAAGATAGTATGGGTCATCTAGTCCGATTGACTATAAGTTGTTAAGATCGTTTATAGTTGATTGACTGACAAAGTGCCCGGAGTTTTTCTCAATTGGGTTTCTCCGTGATCATCTCGGTGTTGATTTACTGCTTTCATTTTGTTTATTGATTGATTATATAAATTGCGGTATTCAAATTTAGGACTAATATGACTTGCATGTTTAATCATCTAAAAAGAACTAAAAAGTAACTTGTTGCTATTTAATTCGTTTGTATTTTTAAATTCCGCATATTACACATATTCATCCCCCCTCTATGTGTTATTAGGGTCGAACTTGCATTTTTCAAATCTGGTTTAATTTACAAGGTGGGAGTCCTTAGTGGCATGTATAACACTAGATTGGACTAGATAATGAATTTTGTCACTCTGCTCTCCTTTGTAATCCCATTCAATTAGCTCTAGTTCAACATGAACCTTTGCAAGTTAATACATGCAACGAGCAAACAAAACTGAGGAAAAACTAAGGGAAAATGATCTATTGATTTCAAATCGGGAAGACTATATAATTGAAAAGGTTTGACCCAGAATAATGCTTAACTAATCGTATTGATGACTGGCAATCCAACGTGCAAGAACAGCTTCACAAATATGGCATATCAATGCCTTTTCTTGCATTTTTGGCCTTAGCCTCCAGTCTCTTATATCCGGTTATGCCCTTTTCATCTCCAAATCAATGTAACTTCAACGTATGGGATTCATTTTTGTCTCTACAGTTATTGATTTTGTGAAGCAAAAGAGTTACTGATGAAAGTTATAGAAACCGTATAGAAACTGTTGATTTATTGAGATTTTGTTCGGAGAATTAGATATGCAAACATAGAACTTTGATTTTAAGAAATTGAATATGTGATGTATACTACTTGTGTGATCAAATGTGTTGCATATTAGATTTTGTGAAATTTTTGGTCAACTGTAGTCTGAATAAATTCAAAATGTGGAGTGATAGTCGATTCAAGTATGATGCTCAAGGTATTCTTGAGATTTTATAATGGTAATTCCACTATATTCTGAGCTTTTTTCTTTGATGGGTCAGTACCCTATCTCATCTTATATGTATACATTTGCCCGATTCTTGGTGGGTTTTGCCCTTTTGCATACTTTGATCATCTTATCTACGACTCATAATGCATGTAGAATTATTCTACCTGAATTCTCCACACAATACTCGTTAGAAGATAATTTTTCAAATGTTAATATGGACATCCAATTCGATTGAACAACTACCCTTATATTATATTGACATGTGCTCATGGTATAATTAACTTGAAACAATCTAAGAATTTCTCAAACTTATAAAGACTTTCTTCCTTTCTTTCTTTCTTTATTTTATTTCAAATTACTTCCAAGTTTTATTGGTCTCAAATTGAAGATCTGTCCATTCCAGCTCATTATCAAGAAACCGTCCCTTAAAATAAAATCAACTTAAACAAAAAACACGAGTTTCTAAGCTTCCTTGTTTTCTCACCAGCTTAAAAAAAAAAGTCCAACTGCCATTTCAAGTAATAATATTCTGATGTGAAACTCCTCTGATAAAACCCAATCATAAAAAGCCACGTCAACCAAAACAGTAGTCTTTGCCACGTGGAGGATCATAACTTGATGGCATTCGACAATATCAAGGTTGCCCTTCCCGGCAATTCTGTTTACTTTGAGAGCGCGACAAGTCTATTGTTTGACTATTGGTCCTCAATCTATTATTTGACTAAGTAGTTGATCCTTAAATTATAAAAATGTAAATTAGTCATCAACATTTTTTTAGTTATATCTCTAATACAATATTATTATTTTTTCGGAATCTTGAGTAAATCGTTATATGACAATCGTCAAACTTTATGGACTTGAATTCTTTACCAAAAAAGTAAGGCGTGTTTTTCTGATAGTCGTGATCATGTTAATCAACACATTGAGGATCGGTGTGCAACTATAATGAAAAGTTGATGACTAACTAACTATCTTTTAAATGTTAAGGACTAGCATATTACTTAAAACAATAGGTTCAGGCAACAGTACAATACAGTACAATTATGATGTAAAAATTAGGAATTATTACGTATTGTGAACTAAATAGTCGATAATTAAAACATGAAATTAATCAGTTTTTTTTAGCTGTTGCTTTAAAAGAAGGTAAATTTGCAAAATTTCAGAGGCTGCAACCAGTGGTGACATTGGTGGCAGATGATGAGTCCTATTCATACTTCAACATTTCAACCTCCACCTATACATACACACCACATATACACAGCATAAAACTTACATTTTATCTACTGGGCTTTCACTTATTTTGTTCAGAAGTTCATTTTTTGTGCTTATTCTTATTGTCCCTTCATCTTCTCCTCCCATCAACCTATATATACACATATATGTATGTGTGTATGAAAATATATTCTGTATATATTACTTTAATGTGGTGACGATTTTTTCTTGGAGGATAATCAATCAAGGTACCCTCTCTCATATTGTTTCTTTTTACAGTTATTATTTTAATGGTTACGGTCAGTTTCGTATGAAGGATTCAATAGTATAATACACGAAATTTTATTCAGTTTCGTTTTGTTGGGTGGTAATAGAAGATTTTGTATTACAGTGAACAAGATTTTAACCTCTTTTTTTTTTCCATAGTATTGTCTAGTATTTTAGATACCACCTATCATAAAAGATATAAGTTTTGACATTATGAAGTAATGGTAATTTGTTAGTTAATAGTTTTTAGACGAGGCGGTTCAATAAATGTTACTTATGTTATTGGTTGATTGCTCGTGATGATAAGTTGTCACTTCTTTAGTGTTTAATTTATAATGAAAAGTTGTAAATTATGATTGTTATAATGTGTATAATCTGTAGAAAGAAATAGCTAAACAATATTAATCTGCTTTGATTCATAAGCAGTGGTAGTACACCGTGTTTGCTCTCTTCAAGCGGATCAAGAAGGTCGAGTCCTCAATGCCTGGGTATATCATGGACAGATCAAATGGTGAAAAGGAACAAAGTGAACAGTATGCAATGGAGAATGAAGTCTTTAACCATACTTCTCCGAGAAGTCCCTCGAGTACACGAAGTACTGAGAGTGACTCTATCGATCTAGCTATAGAACAGGTCGTTGACACTTCTATTGAGCAACTTTATCACAATGTATGTGATATGCAGAGCTCTGACCTATCTACATCGAGGCGTAGTTTTTTATCCTATGGTGAAGAGTCGAGGATTGATTCTGAATTGCGGTATCTTGCTGGGGACTATTGCTGGGATGTGGAGGTTAAAGACGAGGTAGTAACCGATAAAATTGAAGGAGATCGTGTTTTTGAGGAAGAAAAAGGATCTCAGGATGAAAAGATTGGGGAGATGAATAAGATCCGTCCTGCAAGTGTTAAGTCTATTTCTTCGACAGGAGCATATGAAGCATCTCCAAAGCCTAGTTTGAGTATCAAATCTTTAATGAATAGACCTCCAAATGGGAAGCGAAATATGAAAACTTCGAGGAAGTCAATTTCTTCCATGAAAAACGAGTGGAATTCTCGTGCATTGGGATTGAAGTTGCAGAATGGAAGTGAGGATCCTTCTGAGGTAGGATATCTTGGCCCATATCTACTTAAACAGGCTAGGGAATTGATTGCATCTGGGGGTAAGCCTCAAAAAGCTCTCGATTTGGCTCTTCGAGCGATGAAGTCATTCGAGATTTCTGCAAATGCCAAGCCTAATTTAGAGTTTGTAATGTGTATGCATATCATAGCAGCATTATACTGCAGGCTAGGCCAGCACGCTGCAGCAATTCCTGTTCTTGAGAGATCAGTCGAAATTCCCGATATGGATTTAGGCCAGAATCATGCACTCGCTAAATTTGCGGGGTGCATGCAGTTAGGTGATACCTATGCAATGCTGGGGCAGATTGAGAACTCCATACTTTGTTACACGGCCGGTTTGGAAATTCAACGCCAAGTTCTAGGGGAAAAAGACCCTCGATTTGGTGACAGTTGTCGATATTTAGCCGAAGCCCATGTTCAGGCAATGCAATTTGACGAGGCTGAGAAGCTTTGTTTAATGGCGCTCGATATACATAAAGAAAATGGCATATCAGCGTCTCTTGAGGAAGCTGCAGATAGGAGACTTTTGGGACTTATCGGTGAATCCAAAGGAGACTATGAAGGTGCTCTTGAGCATTATGTTTTGGCAAGTATGGCTATGGCTGCGAATGGACAGAATGCTAATGTGGCAGCCATCGACTGCAACATAGGCGATGCATATTTATCGTTAGCAAAATACGACGAGGCGATATTTTCTTATCAGAAGGCGCTAAATATGTTTAAGTCCATAAAAGGAGAGAATCATCCTTTAGTTGCTTCAGTGTTCGTCCGCTTGGCTGATTTGTATAAGAAGATAGGAAAATTCAGTGAATCAAAATCATATACCAAAAACGCGCTTCGCATTTATTCTAAGCCCTTTCCGGGATATCCTGTAGAGGAGATAGCTAGTGGCCTAGTCGATATATCGGCTATCTATGAATCAATGAATGAACCTCATCGTGCTCTGAAATTACTTCAGAAGGCCATAAAAGTGTACGGCAATTTACCAGGTCAACAAAGCACAATTGCAGGAATTGAAGCCCAAATGGGAGTATTGTACTATGTTTTAGGGAGTTATTCGGATTCTTATAATGCATTCAAGAACTCAGTGTCCAAGTTTCGTGCAATCGGAGAAAAGAAATCTGCCCTTTTTGGGATTGCTCTGAACCAAATGGGACTCGCCTGTGTGGAACTTTATTCTATAAACGAGGCTGCTGATTTGTTTGAGGAGGCTCGGAACATTTTGGAGACTGAATACGGACCGTATCATGCTGATACATTAGGAGTATATAGCAATCTTGCAGGCACCTATGATGCAATGGGCAGGTAAACTCCTACTTCTAATAATCCTATAAAAGCATATTAAATACGAAGTATGGAGAAGACTGGACAATATTAAAGGAGAAAAAGAAGTTGAAATCCTTTCTTTTTTATTGTCTAGTCCTATCCATTACTATTTACCAGACATGCTATAGCTATTTGACTAATCGACCATCGAGGCATAAATCTCCTCAGGACTGCTGATGCGATTGAAATTTTGGAATATGTTGTGGAGATGAGAGAAGAGATACTTGGAACAGCAAATCCAGATGTGGATGATGAAAAGCAAAGATTATCACAGTTATTAAAAGATGCAGGAACTGTCAGGAACAGAAAATCAAAATCCCTGAAGACATTGTTTGTTAATAACTCTTATAACATTATGGTATCATGAATTCACTTATGGTTTTTTCTGTTCGTTTTTGGATTATTTTGAAAAAAAGAATAAAAAGAAAGAAAAAAAAGCGCTTTGGATTTTCCTTTATCGGATTTTGCTGCTGCAGTTGATGACATTCCTCTGTCATTAGTCCTTTGTATGTCTTCTGGTTTAATAAAATGCTGAAAGAATTGCATTTTCTTTTGTTGTTTTAACAACTTTTGATTAAGACTGCCAACCTACATCTCTGATGTGGAGACACTGGCTTAACTGATGTGGATGGCAATGTAAAGACTTATTTTCAATAAATTTGTGATCGAGATATTCCATCAAATTTTTAAATTTTACCGATTTTAACACAATTCTGGCGACATATACATACGCTGATACGCTCATTCACATACCTACGTGAAATGAATGAAAGCTTAAAGAGTTAGCAGAAGCTAACGTGTTACATTTCTCACTTATTAAAGAAACTCTATGTTGCTTCTCATATAATCAATGATCACATCAAAGTATACATGCGTTCCATTCTATATAAGCTATATATTACAACACTAAAACATACAACCCTTTTCCACTTATGTTACCGAGCCTCTTATGTCATAGCTCAGGAGACGAATCTTCAAATGCATTCAACAAGCTATCCCTCTAGCAAAAACCAAAGAGCCTTTTAACAATTTCCATTTCATATTGCCGAGTTTTGTGTATTGGTCAAGAGCATTAACTTAGATTAGATTAAAGCACATATCAAGAATATGCGTCGCAGCTGTCAATATTAAGGTGCAACTAACTGCTGTTTGCAAATGTATATCAATAATCCCTGTAATCTTAGATTGACCTGTATTTCCTATCTTCATAATGCCAAAATCTCCCAATTGTCTAGCAAAGAACTAAAGAGCAACAAAAATATGTAATTCGTCTTCAAGTTATATCCATAGTTGCTAGCTAGTTTACAATAGTCGTAGGCAGGAACGGATTCAGGATCGGACTATAAACCGGGCTAATACTTAGAAAAAAATTAATTTACACTTTGTACNCATTTTTTTCTCGCCACTGTGAAAATTCTGACTCTTTTAGTACAGAATAGTCTCATCTATTTTAATTTGCAGAACGTAGAATAATAGTTGATTTATGATTTTAGTTACACCATTTAAAAAATTAAATTAAAACTTAAAAGGAATATTCTTATGGAATCAAAATTAGGAATTTTTTTTAAGGGTTCATTTGGTATGATTTTTGCTTTTGCTTCCTATAGAAGAGTTTTTTGAGGAAACTACTTCAGTTTTTCTTTGAAAACTAATTTTTAAGTATGCTTCGTCTTTTAGAAGTGCTTTTAGAGAAAGTCATATTGAACCAACTTTCTCTAAAAGTCTTCTAACTAGAACCAACACTTTCATAAATAAACCAAGCGATCAAAAAACTGTTTTTGAACCTCAAAAGCTCATTTCGACTTTTCAAAAGCTATGTCAAACAGGCTTTAAGATTGTTCAAAAGCTCGGTCATGCTCATGTCTTCTTTGCATTTCATATTGAACAAGTCTTTAATTAAAAATGGCTTCTTGGATATAGTTTTCTTGTTAAACATCAACTCAATTTCAATTACAATTGATAAGCATTAGTCTCTTTACTACATGATGAAAAACACTATTATCCACCCACTGAGTAATAGTTCTGATGGTCTTTTTGTTATGAGTAGCCCATTTCTTGTCTGAAATGCCTTTCAATTTAGCCTATTACCCTAGATCATGAAAAATCCTTACAATATAAGATCATGAATAATGCTTTCTTGCAAGATGAATTTACCATCTTGGATGACAGTGAATGATTGATGAAAAAACTCTTTGTTATCTTAAAATGGTCAATGATAAACAGTCACGTGTCATTATTTTTTACTTTGGTCACTGGTGTCGTGCAACGGTGGCTCTATCAGGTTATGATTGGTAGATGAAGGTTGTTGCGGTGGTGTGATGGTGGCCTATAGCCTAGGCTATCGAATCCCCCTCCTATTGGGAATTGGGGTGGCATCACTGACATTGGGGAACAAACCAACTTGGTGGCAATGATGACTATTTAACTTGACTTAATTACTTCATCACGTTCCTCATTAATTGGTCCTATATCCCAACCTTAGCTCGACTTCCTTATCTTATCCCGACAATTCGAAGCCAAACTCGTAAGGTTTTCTTGGTGCATGCACTTACTTTGAATTGGGACGGCAACATAGTTGTATTCAAATTATGTCGAGGAACCAATCCCAACAATTAGTCTCGAATAACTCCAAAATGAAACTATAATTTTGCTTCACGATTAGGAATGAATAATTCAATATGAACCATTGAGTTTTGGCACTAATATATATGCAACATTATTCTCTCACTCACGACTTCGCCTAAACAAATTAAAATGCTCGTCATGCACAGCACCTCTGCTCATGCCGTTTCTTTTAGTTTCTCTTTCTTATCCATTCGACAACGAACTCATCACCGCGGCAGCCTTTTCTCCTCTCTATCTATGTGCATTCCGTCTTGCAACACTAGAACATTCAGCATTGCGTGCGAGCAAACGCGCCACCTGCTCTCTATCTCTCTATTTTTTTTTATTTTTTTTTTATCCATTTTTCATCTCTTTTGCCGCGTGCATCTGATCTCAAGGTGCATGATTATTCATAGGATTTAAACACCTACCCACCGAGGAAAGTTGTCTTTTTCTCCGTATTTTATTACTTTTTCTTACTCTTCACTGTGCCAAAATCTGTTGCTGATGAAAACAATTTCAGTACCAAGGAAATTAATTCTCCATGAAAATAAGACATATTTGCTGATTCTCCAAGGATCCCGTGTGGATCCCTGCTTGAAAACCTTTATCACTAGATCGTCGGTCGATGTGACTAAGATAGTTAATAAAAATTGGCAAAAATAATGTTTTTGGCATTTCGTGGGCAATCATTTTAAAAGTGATATGTCAATTCAAAGTTAGCTGTCACGAGAATTGTTCACACGCTGCAAAAACGTCCATTTTTGTTGGCTTCAAGTTGTCATTTGTTCAATACGAACATACAAACAAATGGAGACATAAATGAACATACGACAGGACGATGAATCCTATTATTACAACACAGAAACGGAAATGGCAGCATATTTATTTATTTTTACTCAAAACTGTGAATCAAGATATAATTATTGAAGTTACTAGTTCAATCCTAAAATTACCTATGCGAAATTAAATTTATCAATTAAAATAATGTCACTTTTTAATTATTTTAAATATTTAGTCAATCAAGTCAAATTATCTTATGTTGAATTGCCGCAATAAATAATTAAAGCAATAAATAACACAAGATTTGATGACGGAGTATCTTTAACTAGGTAAAAAATTTATAACAAAGCCAGTAGTTTCCACTGTAGACAATAAGAACTTACAGTATGATCCAGTTTAAAAAATTCACTATACTTGCTGATCTAATTCATGTAATCTCCAAAACCCACTAGAACGTGCTTCACTCACACCTGCTCGTGATCTTCTGGAATTGTCTATCTCCTATGGAACACCAAGAATGCCTCATTTTTGTATTCTTCATGTGCTTCTGATCCAACATTCCTCAATCTTTAGCAATCTTTAAAAGTTATTGAGAAAGTACATTATCGATGATATCTAGGAAGTAAGTATTTTTAGATTATAAAAATTCGATTTTTTTTTCAAACTTGTAGTTGATTGATTTCAAGAATCAAAAGATTAATCTAAATATTTGGATATGTTTTTGGATATGGAAATAATGTTATAAGGATGTAAAACAATGATCAACCAACACCAAAAATTGTGACCATTGTGTATTTATAATAGGGGGTGCTTAGGTAGTATATGATAGTTAAAACTCTTGAAAAAATGCAAATTATGATTTCTACCGTTGCTCAAACACTAAGCTAACGAGAGGTGCATCGTTCGAGCGCTAGGCTAGCGACAGGCGAGCGAGAGGTGCGTCGTCTCGAGCGAAAGTTGGACGACAATGATTCTACTTTGGACGCTGGAGCATCAGCTAGACGACGGCTAGTGTAAATTCGACGACTCTTTTTCTTATTTCATACTCGAACCAAAAGGCTCATAATTCATCTATACAACCCTCCAAAAAAATTCTTAACTTTTACAACTCTTTTATAACAATTCTATTCTTTTACAATAATTATTTATCTAATGAATTGTCAATACAATTCGAACCTAACAATTATCAATTCAAAGAAGATATCATTGTTATTTTTGAGGAGTATGTATTGAGTTTGGTGTTTTATTTCCAAGGCCTAACCTTTCTAAGAGATATAATTTTCAGAAGTAGTCGTGAGATAATATTTGTCAAAGAATATATCTCACATTGACTAATTATCTAAATATAAATCAACATATAAAAGTTTGAACTATTTCTCCTAAAAAAGAACAACTTAGTTGTACTCAACTCTTAATATGGTATTAAATCTTATTAAATTTCAACCAGCAATTCAATTCAATTAAAACTAAAAAATGAACGCACAAATTTCAAAATTTATCTAATCAAATAAGTTATCACAAATCTTATAGGGATATATTAAAGGAGATAAATTTCACATCGATTAATTCTCAAAACATAAAATAATATATAAAAGTTCAAGCTACCTCTCTTAAAAATATTGATCTTTTAATATTAG
>CAIGRB010164221.1:23801-41777 GCA_903798255.1 Fraxinus quadrangulata
AATAAATTAACATTACGAGAAAAACAAACAGCGAATTCTAGAAGGCTGGAAAACTCCTGCCTAATCCTCCAACTAGGTCTTGCCTGTACGGTAAATACGATTTCTTCTTATCACCTTCCTTTATTGTTCTGTTCCGTACATAAAATGTTTCATGAGGTGATTTAGCCGCCGATTTCTCGCCGGAGATGACTCGCTTCGCCGTTGAATTTTTGGAATTTTCAATTTCTTTTGATTTTTCTTCTTTGTGCTTCGGTGTTAAAAAGACGAAAGAGTCCTTGCCATCGCTGTTGCACCTGCGGAGCAAATCGCGAAATTTCCACCGCTTCGATGCTGATCCGGTGGACTTGCTCTTTTTACATTGACTCGGCGATGACTCGGAGACTTTAGGCCTCCATACGCAGTACGTTCCCGGAGGTATAGTCTCCAATTCATCGGCTTCCGATGAGGATGATGAAGGATACTCATTCTGGCGATTTTCCATAAAAAACTTCTTCAAAGGAATTCTAATACTCTCCACTCCTTCATCAGATGAACTTTTTCCAAAATCTTCATATTTAACCGAAAGATCGCGGTTAAATACGGGAAAAACTTGCTTGATTTGGCCATCACAGAAGAGTTCCTCGGCCAAAAACCCTTGATTTTCACCTACCAAAGCAAATTCAAAATCATCATCATCATAGTTGTTGTCTGCATCTTTCTCATCTTTTACAGCGTCGTTTGTGTTAATTCCGGTAACTTTTGCAGCAATTTCTACAATTCCATCTGTCGAATAGCTGTTGAAACTCGGGCAAACGCAGAGCTCCTCTTCACCATCGGCCATTTCGTTTATCATCAGCCCGTTCTGTGTATATATATTTTTATATGTAACTGTAAGCATACACGTATACAGAGAGAAATGGAGAAGGGGAGAGGGTTTTTCTTCACTGGGGGAGACGAGGAGCATGTTGGGGAAGGAGGGGGCTTATATATACGTCAATGGCAGATTTCTCCTGTGTGAGAAATATTAGACGGCTTAATTGACTGTCGTTAGTTATACAGAACTTATTTGACGGTCGTTAGTTGTAGGAGCCTTTGGTTCACACAATTTACGCGGTAATTTCCCACGTCAGTTTCTAGAATTAATTTAGGTTTACACGTAAGTTTCAAGAGTTAAATTATTATTTAAAGAATAATTAAGCCATGTTTGAGTCATCCTTTTTTTCATTTTCATTATTCTACTCATTTTTAACCATACATTTTTAATAAAATAAAATTTTCATCACATCAATAATTTTTTTTCTTTTTCAACCACACATTTTTCATCAATCTACTATTCTAAATACATTCTTCCAAAATAATATGGATCAAACACACCATAAACGACAATCTCGATTTCTCACTTTTATTAGTTTTGATTTAGTTATTTTGTATTCGACCAGGAGATTTGGTATCAGATAGAAGGGTCCTTTTGAGAAGTTAGAATAAGCTTTTGAGATGAGATTTTGAACCCGTTTGGCTATTATTATGCAAGTGATTCTTTTAGTTGAAATAATTTTTAGAAGAAATTGATTTCAAGTTTTTACTTTTAAAAGTAACTCAAGAAAAACAAACACTTTTAAAAATTAATTCCAAACTATAATTTTATTAGAAAGCTATTCTTTAACAAGTCAAAGTTAAAAGCAAAAGGCACGTAAAACGGCGCGAAATTGATGAATTATTGATAAAAATTGTTACTTCAGATGTATCTTTTCTTATATACAGTTAAAATGACTATAAAGTCTTGTTTAACTCTAGGATAAAGGTAAGTTAAAAGTTAAAACATAGGGAAAATATGGCCTCATCTTTAAAAAAATGAGAAAAAAGTCTAAAAGCTGAGATTTTATCAAAATATCACATACCAAAAGTCAAAATAAAAATTATTAAAGGGCTGTAGAATGACAGAAAAAAAAAAATTGAAACTAAATACATACTTTTGGAATTCCAAGCTCTCCACCCATTCACCATTATCAAGATTCAAATTGCTTTATTTCTTAGCCCTCCTTAGTAGCCATTATTATTATTATTTTATTT
This sequence comes from Fraxinus quadrangulata, assembly GCA_903798255.1. Classification (NCBI taxonomy): domain Eukaryota; kingdom Viridiplantae; phylum Streptophyta; class Magnoliopsida; order Lamiales; family Oleaceae; genus Fraxinus; species Fraxinus quadrangulata. The sequence goes on from CAIGRB010164221.1 coordinate 25,851, forward strand.
TTTTAATAATCGTAGATGTTTGGATCAATTTATGCGCACCTCAATTAATCTCACGAGACCCTGAAATTTACAATCAGGTATTTATTTCAGTGACCTTGATGGAACTCGAACTGGTGATTATGAGAGAGCAAAGCCAAGACCCGACCAATTGAACAATCCCTCAAGATTTCTTTAGTTGCCATTATTTTAAAAAAAAAAAGTTTTAAATAGTGACTTTTTGAAAAATATATGATTAAAAATAGAAAAAAAATTAGATTTACGTACAAAATATTTATTATTTAAATGTATAGTATAAAATAAGTATGAGAATTAAAAATTTTTAAAATAATAACTGTCAAACAAGGGTTTAATTAACTGACCTAAAAGGTGTAGAGATTACAGTGACGAAAAAGATGTCTCAATAAATAGTTAGAAATAAATGTCACGGTTAAAAGGGACTGACGATATTTTAAATTTATGTCTTTACTATATTTTCTTAATTTATTTAAATTAAATCATAGAAATATATTTTTTTAAATCTAAGACTTTTCGATGGAAACCATAAATGAAGATGAAGTACCTCCTATGAATGCCGCCTTTTAGATGCTTCCATTGGTGGTCCCACATAGTGAGAAAAAGCTGGCAGAATGGATTTTCATACTTCGAAGTAACCAAACATAGTACTAAATTTGTGGTACAGTTTCTAGAATCCCATATGAACACGAAATAGAATAACAACAGTATTTCACGACGTTGATAGATCAATACCTTTCTTGTTTGGATAGAAACCGATTTTTTATTTTTGTCTTTTTTATTTACTCATGGCTTGTGCTCTTCTTTTTTTCTTTTTTTTTTTTAATACATTTTATAATAGTGTTATAATGTAAAATATATGGTTAAAAAATAAGAAAAATTTTGAATTTACGTGTAATATTATTTTCTTGAAAATTTTGTGATTAAAATGAGATTAAATCACTATTAAGAATACATTTTTGATAGAAAAAATAAGGTTCGAACAAGTGCTCACTATATTAGGCTAAGTTTAAAAAAAAATAAAAATATATTTTTAAATACTTTTTCGCTAAATTATAAAATTACAAATTTCATTGTCCAAATTGAGGAATAGCAATCAATCAATTGATTTTGAATTTTCCAATAAAATTTAGTCATTGTTTGTCTACAATTAATCTAAAATATTGTTTGCTACAGTAAGATTCTCCACCACACATTCACCCAATAAAATATTCTACACACAAATCAATAAAGTTACTTTAAATTTCAACCACACATTCTCCAAAAAATACTATTCATCACTCCATAACACTAGCTTGAAGCCTTCAAACTCTTCGTTTTGGAATTAAATCGGTTGTTTAGCCCTTGTTTGGCAACCATTATTTCAAAACATTGTTTGCTACAGTAAGATTCTCCATCACACATTCACCCAATAAATATTCTACACACAAATCAATAAAATTACTTTAAATTTCAATCACATATTCTCCAAAAAATTCTATTCATTACTTCATTTTTCTCCCAATAATGGGAAACAAACACAGTCTTACTTAACTCTTGTTTGGTACACATTTTTTCAAAATGTATTCTTTCAAAATTTATTTTCAATTGCACATTCTTCAATAAAATAACATTTTCCACCACTTCAATAATTTTTCCTCACTTTTTAATCACATATTTCTCATCATATCACTATTTAAAATACATTCATTCCTCAATAATATCTATCAAACACACTCTTATTGAAGAGAGTGTAGAGTAGATCAATTTATTAATACCTAGTTAGTTACACATACATTGACGTGATTTTGTAATAACTTTGTGAAATTTTGAGCTACAAAAAATAGGCATATAACTTGATGGTTAAAATGGTCTAATGCCTCCTCATCAACTTCATTGATCACATCAGTTTTTCAATCTCCATGAATATGTTGATGATGGAAATTTGATCGAAAAATCCTACTCATCCAATTATAATATCTATTTCTTAAACTCACTAATTTTGATTTTCAAACTAGACTAACAAGGATAATAGATATTTGAGAGTGATATTTGAATTGCACGCGTTTCTCTTCAAATAAGAGGTAGTTATAAATTTTCCTCCAAACCTTGAAATAATTTGGTCATTTTAGAAAAATGACATATACCAACTCCTTATGACTTCTTAGTAATTGATTTCGTTATGAGTGTCACGCGTTATGCATATCTTCACACCATGTGGTCAGCTTGGACGGAAGAGCTGTTCGTATTTATCATATGCGAACATTTCATGCCTTCATTCCCCCTGCATACTACGATATGCTTCGCAAGGACTTTAGTAAGGTTCGCAGAGTAGGTTTTTGGGTTAATAAATAGTCCACGTAGTCCAATTTTAATATTCATAATAATTCTAGAACTTGTTATTTCTTCTGTTACGTTACGAACCTATTATTGTTCGCACGCATTTTTATTCGTTAGTTATGGATGACGTTAGTCGTTTTGAGGAACATTTTATAATTTTTGTAGTTATTTGTGGGCTGTAGGATTTTTTTTAAATTTTTTTTATTTTTTTTATTTTTTTGCGTTTCTAGGCTAATGGCATGATCGTATTTAATGCGCGTGTCAGACACATTTCATTGCGTCCATTCTTTTTGAATTCTTAATCAAGTGCTTGTTCAGGGAGTTGATAAGCTAATTCATGTGGTTGTTTGTTTGCAAAGTTGTCCACCTAATATTCAATTACCGTGATTGACTATGTAATTCCATCAGCCGCGATTTGTCTAAGCATGCAATCTATAGGTTCACATTTTCCTTTTGAAACATATAAATACGTTATTTCTCTTTGTGAGTTTATTTATTACTTCTTCTGCTATTCATTCTTTTAGAGACTTCACGTCTTTTCTTTGTTATCACGTCTCCTCAAATTGATTCCCAAAATATTTCTCAGGACTCTTGACAACTTGTGACCAGTCGGGCAAAGGAGTGACTCACATTTATTATATTCGAACCTTTCATGCCCTTATTCCCCTTGCATACTACTATATACTTCGCAAGGACTTTAATAAGGTTCAGAGAGCAAATTTTTTGGGTTAACAAATAGTCCACGGAGTTTGATTATAATATTCATAATAAATCTAGGACTTGTTATTTCTTTTGCAGTATTGTGAACTTATTATTGTTCGCATGTGTTTTTTTTTTCGTTAGTGGTGCATGACGTAAGCCGTTTTGAGGAGATATGTTATGATTGTTGTACTTATTTGCGTGCGTTGCAAGGTCTTTTTGTGAATATCTAGGCTAGTGGCTTGTTCGTATTTAATGGGCATGTCAGGCACCTTTAATCGCATCCTTTCTTTTTGAATTCTTAAATAGGAACCTCTTAATACTCAATGGTCGTGATTGCCCGTGTAATTCGGTTGGCTATGATTTGTCTAAGCACGCAATTTATCGGTTCAAGTTTTCCTTTTGAAATATATAAATACGTTATTTCTCTTTGTGGGTTTCTTTCTTACTTCTTCTGCTATTCATCAATCTTTTTAACAATTTCATATCTTTTCTTTGTCATTATGTCTTCTCAGAGTGATTTCCAAAATATTTCTCAGGAGTCTGAAGTTGAAGGCTCTAAACTTAGGGATTCGTCTACCGACTCATCTTACTTATCAAATGGATCCCAGCGTCACGACAGATGTGTCCTATAGCGAGTCTCTCATCGTCTGGGGCTATCCTAGAATTTTTTTGACCAGGGTGGTAGTTCTCAACCTAGGGTCGATGAGGTTAGTAAGGTTCGACTGATAGCGATAGAGAGGCTTTTGAAGCCTAAAAAATATTTTCTAATATTATTGAGAAAGAGTTGGGCCCAATTCGGGGTCTCTTTATATCCCTGATATCATGGAATTGATTTGTCCCAGACAAATCCAAACTATGGATTGTCCTCCCTATGATTGTATAACTATCAATAATCATTCAATGGATATGGGGTTCACATTTTTTTTTTTTTTACCATTTCTTTCATACCGTCCTTTCTTCTTTTAATATTGCTCCCACCCAACTTACCCTAACGAATGGGGTCATATGGTTGGTCGTTTTTGTTATGGAATATTGCAAGTTTAAGAGTAGAACTTTCACAAGATATTTTTCTTTCCATTTAGCATCACGTAAAAATGGCCACAAAAGGGGAATAACTATCTTACTCCTCGCTCTCCCAAAACATACCCGAAATGCATCATCACTCCTAATAAAATACATAATTGGTAAGAGAGCTCTTTCTTTGCTTGCTGTAATTAAGGGCTACATCCTAATGACCCACATCCTACAATGGTTATTCCCCGCCTTTATGTTGAATCTAGTTTCTTTCCTTTACTCATGTTTTGCTTTCTTCTTCTTCTTTTTATTTTTATTTTTTATCTAATTGTGTTTGCGTAGGTAAATGATCTCCCTTCAAGGTCAGACCCTTAGAGAACTTCCCACCTTAATAGTACATATTCTCAATTTGAGCTCAGAGGCTCGTGAAGCTGAGAGGCTACTAAGCTCCTTAAATCCAAAATTCCATGATACCGGTATTCAGATTATTTCGGGTCTAGAATACTCATGCTTGTTTTTCTTTCTCTGGAGGGTGAGGGCATAGAAAACAGATAGTTCGGCCAAAAAAGTTGGTAATTTCCTAAGTAAAAATCCTAGTATTTTGGTTCCTATTGGCATCGATCATGATCCAAGCCTCAATATCAATATTTTTTTGTCTAAGATCAAAATTTGGTTATTTCAAAGGACATTTTCTTACCTTTTTGGAGAATATCTAATTTGTCCATTTCTTTTGCAGTGCGATATGACTTGGGTGCAACTACATTGGTGGCCCGCCCCTAAGCACCAGAAAACAACTGCACTTTTCCCTTCTAAGAAACAAGTCCACAAAGGTTATGGGGATTCCACAGAAGTATCCTCGCAAATGGTCAATTTTTTGTCCGAGCAATATTTATCAAAGGTATCGACTACCGTAGCTTCAGGATATTCACATGAAAAATCCACACCTCTTTCTACCGGTCTAGCTAGGAATCCCAGAAAAAGAAAAACACCAGGTGGCTATGTCTCTTATAGATCCCAAAAGCTCTTACTTACCTCAGGGTTTTACAAAGAGTCTTAAGTCTCTATTCCTTCCTCGTTGTTATGATACACTAGATATGGGGATTCTGTCGATATTTTCTCCTAGACAATGAAAGCTGTATATGCCTATTTCAATCCTTCTTTGGATATCCTCCAGTTGTTTAATACCAATTGGATATCAGATGTAAATGGGTCAAAATCTATAACGGGCTATGTATTTACTCTCAGAATTGGTTCGATTTCTTGGAAATCTTCTAAACAAACGTGTATAATTCGATCCATAATGGAATCCGAGTTTATTGCTTTAGATAAAGTAGGAGAAGAAACTGAATGGTTATAATATTTCTTATAAGATATTTCGATTTGGCCAAAGCATGTGCCAGGTATATGTATTCAATGTGACAATCAAGTAACTATAGTAGAGCAAAAAACTTTATGTACAATGATAAGTCAAGACATGTATGGCACACACGTGCTACTGTTCGACGGTTACTCTCAAATGGAACAAGTAATTGATTTTTTAAGTCGAAGAATAACTTAGTGAATCCGTTTACAAAAGGGTTATCCAGAAAGAGAATTTACTATGCATCGAAAAAAATGAGTTTAAAGCATATATAATAGGTCAACTTAATGAGAATCTAACCTGGCAACTTGAGGTACCATAAACTAAGTTCAATAGGAAAACTAGTTATGAATGACTCGATGAGAAACAATTCAAAGTTTAACTCTTCATTTCTATGATGCAACTAAATACTGCCTACCAAAGATTGATTTGGTTAAATTATGCTTTTAATGACTACAATATTTTAAAGTACAAGTGGAATATTATATGGTACTTTTTATAGAACATCACCTATGTGAATGCGAACTTGGCTGGTTCTTAGTTAGGTGGGTTCTCTAACATACTTGTAGAACCCAAGATAGTTCAGGGCCAAAATAATGAACACGATAGAGAACTAAAGTTTGATATGAAAAATAATATGTTTTGTCTATTGTCTAGGCTTACAATAATGGCCAACGTTTCAAAATGTTGATTTCAATAATTAGCCAAGTGAGTCCGATAGATTCTTATTAAGGAATGTTCAAAGCGAAAGCTACCTATCGTGATGCATTATTTTTCAGTAATACTCTTCTTCGTCTTTCTTGGATCTTGTCGACTTCTTTCATTCATGTAGGGAATTATTGAAATAATGATTATGTGTGAATTAGAATAAGTTTCTAATATGTGCAACTCTTCAATTAGCAATGGTGCATACAAAGAGTTATGTTGTTTTGAATAAGTGTGATTCTTTAAAAAGGTGCAAGATGAAAAGTCACGATCTTTCGATACGGTGCAATCTACAACATTTAATATGAGAAGGTATGATCTATGTCTAAAGATGCAACCATTCGAAAAATCTACTTAAAAATCTATAGATAGGGACCTCTAGTTCCACATTTCCTAAACCAATTCAATTCAAGTTACAACTAATTTCTAATTCTCTCATCGCTTCAATAATTATGTTCTTTTTATTTTGCTAAAATAAATTCTGTCATGTTCGAATTATTTTCAGAAGTAAAATTCCGTTGAAGTATTTTAATTTGTGTCTATTCCGTTCAAGAAGAATATTGTCAACACTTTGATTATACCGGTAAGATTGGTATAGTGCAGACCTACTTTAGAAGAAGCATTGTGTCTTAGGAGACAGACGTCCAATTAGCATATGGCATCAGTGCAGGGGGCAAAACCTATCTTAAGAAAATTTTATACGGCATACCTCGCTTCATCTCCATTAAATTTTTATATCTTTTGATTGTACTAGTCATTAATTTGACAACATACCCATCTTTTTTTTTTTTTTTGTCCAACCTTTGAAAAGTGGCACAAATGGTTTAAAACATTTGCATTATTGGCACAAATGATCCTTTTGAATGAATTATGTCCAAAATGACAGTTTATGCTTGGAATCCACTTTATTTTAAAATAAATTACATATAGAATCCCAACTTTGATGAAAGTATCAAATCTTGTCCCTAACTAATTTCTCATCAGATTTCATCCCTCATATTTGAGGAAATAGCAAAATCGGTGCTCCTAACCAATGTATTTGACAAATGATCTAACATTTTAAAGTAAAATCAATCTGATAGCGTATATATAACAAAATAAAATAATTAAAAAAATCTGGTCTTCTTCTCTCACCCCACCCCCACTATGACCACATCCATCGTTGCCACATCCATTGCCACACTGCTTCCACCGCCACCACCCTAAATGAAGGGGATTTGATAGCAATCAGGAAGGAAGAATTCCATAGGATTTTGTAGTAACAAGGTGGAGATTCCTCCGTCAATGCAAATTCAGGGAAAAATGTCTCCATCCTAGTTCACTAGTGGGGAGAAATCTCTCCTAAGCCTCCATTTGGCCTAAACTGATTTTCATTTTTCAACCACTTACGTTTTGCTATAGTATGCAAGAAAACGCCTGAGCAAAGTGTTCTTTCACATCTTAGAAACTTAAAAATATATATCCAACTGTTGAGGTCAAATCTACCATTGTGCCCTCTTTTTTAATTACAAAATAGATGCATGTCAAAACATATGGACAATAAAGAAAATTTGCATTTATGGTGGTGGGCTCTAATATACAAATCAAAAGTCTTTACAAATAAATAATTGTGCACATCAATCACATCAAACCCCATGTTTTTTGAAAATGTGGAACAAAATAATGAGATGTAACAGGGTTCAAACGGAGGCTAAATTCTCAAAATCTTTCCTGCCCACCCACCCCTGAACACCCGTATCTTCAACCATCTTCAAGAGCAAAAAATTTCCAGCCATTCATTTTTCTCCATTCCATACATATTATTACTTCAATGTTTATGTAAGGACATCTCCAATGGTTTTACCAAATTTGATGCAATTTGGTGTAACCTCTCCAATGGTTACACCTAATAAATAGTATTTCCTATATTTTCTTATTATTTATTTTTCAACGATCAGCTTATTTTAAATAATTTAATTAGAAACTATACTATTACTAAAATCGTTAAATTAGTGCTAATTTATTCTTAATTTCTAATTATCAAATTCGTAACTTTTAATTTTTAACAAACAATTTTAATTTATTGTATCAATACCTATTACTTTATTAGAATTTAAAAATAAATATTAAATAAAGATAACCATCACAATAATTATGAATAAATTCAAATCAATTAATTCCAAAAAAAGGATACAGAAGGAACAACTATTTGTTGTAATAGAAATTGGAAGGCAAAATTAAAATAATGAATTACACCACCAAATTTGGTGTGCAATTGGAGTGGTGTTTTATACCAAGTCAACACCAAATTTGATTTGGTGTACTATTAAAGATGGTCTAAGGAACTTAAAAACTAGTAAGAAGTGATGTTAAATTTCACGGTTGCAGGCTATAATTCTGTCTCATTCTTTGAAACACATTTGATGTTCTCCAAGAGCCATGACCGCTTTGAAGAGGAAATAATTGAAGTGTCTCGATTTTCAAAAACAATTGAAGATAACACCTCGACGTTCTCTCTATATCTTCGTTCTATTCTCTGCAAAACTCTTAACCTTGAAATAAAAACAAACTAACTTATAAAAGATCAAAAAATATCACTCGACATCAAAGAAGAAATTATTATCATCAAACCTCATGAAACCTGTGGAGATATCGAAAGAGAGGCAGAGCTAGAGAAGAAGGAAGTTGGCGGGAAAAATATGTTGTTAATAAAAAATGAATAAAATTGAATTACAAACCATATGCACTGTACAATATATATAGAGATGAAAAGAGATAAAAAAGACCAAAATAACCTCCTACAATTTACAAATTCTTCAATACTCCCCTTCAAGATGGGAGGTGTATATTCAAAACTCCCATCTTGGTTATCCATTGTTTAAATCGAATCCCTCCTAATGGTTTTTTCAATACATCTGCTAACTGATCTTGAGGGGCAACATATAGCATTTTAATTTCTCCAACTTGAACCTTATCTCTCACAAGGTGACAGTCAATCTCTATATGTTTTGTCATCTCATGAAAAATCGGGTTATTGGCAATATGGATAGTTGATTGACTGTCACAAAACAACAAGGCTGCTCAATCATGTTTGATACCAAGGCTCCGAGTATGTTTCTCAACCAGCTTAATTCACAAACAACAGCAGCCATGGATCTGTACTCTGCTTCTGCTGATGACCTAAACATAGTATGTTGCTTATTTGATCTCCATGACACCAACGAATTCCCTAGAAGGACACAATAACCAGTGACTGATCTTCTAGTATCTGAGCAAGCTGCCCAATCAGCATCACAAAAGCTTTTAAGTAGTAGGTCTGATTTGCTTTCAAACAATAGGCCTTGTGCTGGTGTACCCTTCAAGTATCTTAGCACATGATGGGCAGCTTCCAGGTGTGGCCGCCTAGGTGATTGAAGGAATTGGCTAAGAACCTGCACAGCATATGATAGGTCAGGTCTGGTTATGGTCAGATATAGAATCCTTCCTATTAATCTCCTGAATGCACTTGCATCTTCAATAAGTTCTCCTTGATCCTTACTCGGTTTCAAATTCTGTGGTAAGGAATGTTTTGCAGGCTTGGCTCCAAGATATCATGCATCAGTCAACACATCTAAGGCATATTTTCTTTGATTTACAAAAATTCCATTTGATGTCCTGGCTATCTCAAGTCCAAGAAAATACTTCAAAACCCCCAAGTCTTTTAATCTGAACTACTCATTCAATTCTTTCTTAAATTGCTCAATGTAGGATAAATCATTGATTCCTATGATAATATCATCCACATAAATGAGCAAAGCAGTGAAGGACCCTTTTTCCTGTCTGCTAAATAAAGAATAATCAGATTTTGACTGTTCAAAACCTCGTGAAACAATGTATGAAGTTAGCTTAGTGTTCCATTACCTAGATGTCTGTTTGAGTCCATAGATGGACTTGTTTAATTTACAGACCAGTTGCTCCCCAGACTCCCCCTACTACTCATACCCTTAGGCATCAACATGTATACCTCCTCATCAAGTTTACCATGGAGGAATGTATTGTTGATGTCTAATTGATGAAGATGTCTGCATTTATGAGCTGCAACAGCTAACAAGGACTTTACAGTTACTAGCTTTGTAACAGGGGATAAGGTCTCTTCATTATCAAGGCCAGCTTGTTGTATGAATCATTTAGCAACAAGCCTGAATTTCTTCCTCTCCTCAGTCCCATCAGAGTTTAGTTTAACTTTGAAAACCCATTTGCAAGCTACAGGCTTCTTATGTGCAGGAAGAGAAGTAACTGTCCAAGTGTTGTTTGAAACCAATGCTTGATATTCAGTTTCCATTGCCTTGCACCAATCTGGATACTTAACAGCGTCTTCATATGATCTAGGCTCAAGTGTAGTAGATAAAGCCAGTGAATATCTTTTGTGGGCAAGGGATAATATGCCATAGTCCGAGTACTCAGATATAGGATATTGCTTGCCAGCTATGTGACCTTTCACCATGGATTCTAATTGAAGAGTAGGCACTTGAGATGCAAGACTGCAGTGGTAATCTTGAAGATAGGCTTGAGCTCTTTTAGGACTATTTGATTGTCTGATGGGCAAAGCTAGAATTGGAGTGGGAATATTGAAATGGATTCATGAATGTTTATTTGAGGAGAATCGGATGAATTTGGAATTGAACTAGTAGGAGAGTTAATAGCAGTATGAATGAAGTCATTACCAGAACTTGGAATTGACATATCAGGTGGTAAACCATTAGTTGGAACTGGAAAAATAGATGAATTAAATGGTAAGCATGTATCATACTTTGTTAGAGAGGTAAGGAATTTGGGTGATGAAAGGGGGATATATTTTCATGAAATATAACATCTCTAGAAGCAAAGACAATATTGTTTAGCAGATTGTATAATTTGAATGCTTTCATGCCATAGGGGTAGCCAATAAAGATACATGGAACAACTCTAGGATCAAATTTGATACGATTTCTTTTGAGGCTTGAAGCATAACAAATGCATCCAAAAACTTTGAGCTGTGAATATGATGATGTTGTTTGATGAAGCATTTCATATAGTGTTTTATTTTCAAGGATTAAGGTAGGGGTTCTGTTGATTGGGTATGGCAGCAAATGTGGTTTCCCTCCAAAACTTATGAGGCAAATTGGCTTGAAACTTGATAGCTCTAGCTATGTTTAGAAGATGTTGATACTTTCTCTCCACTGCCTCCATTTTGTTGAGGGGTTTCAACACAGCTGAGTTGGTGAATAATGCCATTAGACTGGAAAAAATCATTCATATGGAACTCAGATCAGTTATCAGATCTGAGAATTTTAATTTTACAGTCAAAGTGAGTTTGGATCATGTGATAAAATGAGTGAATGACATATCTAGTTTAAGATTTTTCTCTCATGAGGTCAGTCTAAGTCATTCTAGTGTTGTCATCAACAATGGTTAGAAAGTATCTAGAGCCATCTAATGAGGGAACTGAATAAGGTCCCCATATATCACAATGGATGATACAAATCTTTTGGAAGCTCTAGTTTCAATACTGTTTGGCTATTGGACAAATTGTACAATGTAAATGTTTGTTGAATGTAATGGTTGGAACCAAATTATGTAAGACAATTAGTTTGGAAATAGGAAAATGTCCCATACGACAATGCCATAGATCAATATCGATGTTCACATTAAGATTACTTATGGAATTACAAGAGAAATATCTTGCTTTATTACATTGTAAATTGAGATTAGAATTGCAGTTGGAATTAGAAAAAAAACATGAAAGTTGTTATCAGGGATAGCAGTATGTTGAGAATCAGAATGGAGACTATTGATTGAAGGTTTATCATCAAGTTGCTGAGCAGAATGTTGGAAAGCATACAATCTATCTTCAAGTTTGCCTACCCCAATCGTCATCCATGTTAAAAGATCCTGGACAAAATAATATTGATGTAAAAATATCAGGAAGAAATTATGTCTAAGAGTTAACTTGCTAGCTGAAATCAAATTGAATGTGAAACAAGGTACCACCAATACTTCTGTCAAAACCAAGTTATCAGATAATCTGACCGTTCCAACATGTGTAACCTCAGCAGTGTCACCATTAGGTAAGCTAACAGCTGCTTTAACCTTATGATATAACGTAGTCAAATGCCAAATGGAGCATACCATATGTTTTGAAGCACCAGTATCCATAATCCATTTTGCTTCACCATCTTATTGTTAGAACAAGAGTGATTACCTGAAAAGGCAAAGGAATCTTACAGAGTAACTAGTAGTTGGTGCATCCTGAGGTTGTGATGATGTTTGTATTTGAGGACCATTAGTTATCTGCCTTTTCAACTGAGATACCAACATTGCCAAACCCTGCTTTCATTGATCCGGAGTAATTGTGAGATTTGAGAGGGATTCCATAACACTAGGTTGAATACCATCTGAGGATTATCCAACAGCATTTGCCACTACAGTTTTGCCTTTAGCAAATCGATGTCCAGGAGGATATCCTACCAGCTTGTAATATTTTTCCTTAATGTGTCTAAGCATGCCATAGTAGCTGCAAATAGACCCGTCCTCTCTCTGATTTTTAAATAATCTAACATTCCTTTGGCTTCCATTAGAACCTTGTACAATATTGTTAGTAAAGGCAAATGTCTCAAAATTCTGTTGCCTTTTAGTGATGACCTCTTTTTGCCTTTCATCTTGTAAAATAAGTGTAAAAACCTTGTTAAGAGAAGGCAGATGATCCATCAATAGGATCTGACTCCTTACTCCAGAATAGTGTTCATCTAGCCCCATTAGGAATTGCATAACTTGATCTTCCTGTTTGTCATCAGATCCACTGATGTTCGGTCTATAGTTATCAAGTTCCTCCCATAATCCTTTAAATCGATTGAAGTAGGAATTAACTGAATTATTCTCCTGTGAAATGGTAGAGATCTACTTTTTCAACTCGTAAATTCGAGGACCATTACCTTGACTATAACGATCCTTCAATTCTATCCATATCTCTCTAGCTGAATCCTTGTACATCATACTTGGATAGAGCTCCTTTGGAATGGAATTAATGATTCATGATAAGACCACGTGATTGCATATCCTCCAAGCGCTATACATCAGATCATCAGAACTTGGCTCAGTTATGGTTCCATCAATAAATCCTTCTTTATTCTTCACACTGAGGGCCATGACAACAGCACGACTCCACGTTACATAATTGTCCTCTGTAAGTACAACTGATATGAGCTGCATACCACTGTTATCACCACAATAGAGGTAATAGGGACTACTTAGATCTATAATCAAGCAACTGGTAATTGAATTGGCTTCTTCTCCAATCAAATCTCCAATAGAAGATCCTTGTGATGCCAACGCAACAAAGCTTCAATTCTCTGATACCATGTGGAAATATCAAAAGAGAGGCAGAGCTGGAGAAGAAGGAAGTTGACGGGAAAAATCTGTTGTTAATAAAAAATGAATAAAATTGAATTACAAACAATATGCACTGTACAATATATATAGAGATGAAAAGAGATAGAAACGACCAAAATAACCTCCGCTATAGACAATGTGGGTTACAGTTCAATTCCAAGCTAGTTCCACTAGCTTTTGTAAACTCTGCAACTCCAAAATTTACTGCTCATTTCAGCCTTACGATCTGCTATCGTATATACTATTTAGCCAACCTGTTAGATTTCTCGATCTATCTCCTGCAGCTTCCAAGTTCTGCTATACTTACAGACATTTTCGATCTACCTCTTACAGCTTTCAAGTTCTGTTGTACTTACAGACTCACAATCTTCTACCAAGATATGTTGTAGCAGTTTCATGTTTTTTTGCAGATGTCTCTTCCAAGTGGATACCCGGGAATCACTTATTCATGTTCTTCTTTCTGCGCTTGTAGTCTAACATCTCTCAACCTCCAGAAACTTCTGAAGTCCAACTGAGAAAGTACCTTCTTATGACCAATAAGAAGTAGGTGGTGTTTCGGTTTAAGAATTTGATATTTTTCCCAATAGGTAGTTGTATGATCTCAAGAATCAAAATGATAGAATCAATGTAAGAATATCTTGGATCTTCAAAGAATGATAGGAACAAGTAATATAATGAATAACCACACAAAATTCGTCCAATGGCTTGAGTATTTATAGGAGACTTATGACCAATAAGAAGTAGGTGGTGTTTCGGTTTAAAGAATTGATGCTTTTCCCAACGGGTGGTTGTATGATTTCAAGAATCAAAGAATAGAATCAATGTAAGAATATCTTGGATCTTCAAAGGATGATAGGAAAAAGTAATATAATAAACAACCCCACTAAAATTCGTTCAATGGCTTGGGTATTTATAGGAGAGGGGAATTAGGTTGAATGGGCTGGAAAAATTTGTTTAAAGTCGCAAATTAGGGTTTTTCGAAACAACTTGTCGCTCGAGCGTAACCTTGACGACGGTAAGTGACGGCCTCTCGCTCGAGCGAGAGTCGGGCGACAACCGAGCGATGCCATTCTGTTTTAGATGTTCAAGCAGTATCCAGGCGATATGCTAGCAAAAATGTGGAGCCGTATTTCTCCTCTTTTCATATTCGAACCCTAGACCTCATAACCAAATTTACACAAATTGCACCCTCAATTATTGACTTTTACAACACGTTACAAATCAGTCATTTGTCCACAGAATCGCCAACACTAAAAACCTAACAAAACATATAAAAATTCAAGTGCAGTACAAAAATCTATCCAATAAAATGCCATAATGAACTCAGCAATTGGATCAGGAGGAACAGCTCAAAACTTAACTCATAGCAAACATAAACAAATTATAATAAATTCAATATATATGTAGGACCTAATCAACTTTATTAGAAAATATAATAACGCAACCTATAGCTTCGTGAGAAATTGATGTAGGAGCATGCTTGGCAGGGAGGTGGAATCAAGATAGTGTATTTAGGGTAAATTCCATGCTTGATTTTGAGTAATATAGAGTTGATTCTGTTTGTCTCGTTGTTGAAAGATAGTCGAGCTTGATCACGTTCTCTCGTTGGAGGGTGGCCATGGTAAAACTCCATTAACCCCAATAACGGAAGACCCATTTGGACACCGATCAATCATCTTCATAAATTTATTGCTCTCAAAGGCAATGGACCTTGCTCTGTCCCTACATTATAATAGAGATGACTATATGTGGTAAATTTCGCTAAATGTCCTTTTGATAGTCATAAATCTTGTGAAACGTGTCTCTTTATCTTGTTTGAATCTTTCATCACATGTCCTTATTACATGCCTATATAAAGGCCCTACAACATTCAAGGTAAATTTGTCATCGTCCCATGTGTTCACAACCACCTTCAAAGCCAACCACATATTTCTCTGGCCATCGCAATCCAACTCGGGATCCACCACCTTCATTCAGTTGCAACTGAAGTTTCATCTTGTGCATCAACATAGCTAAGTTTGGAACCTCGTTTTGTGTAGAGAATTGGTATTCATCCCAAAAAGTTAGCTTAGGTGAAATAGCCCAAATTCCATATAATCTCATTATTTACTTCATGCCTAATCAATGCGAAATTTTGCTCGAATTCTCCCAAAATATATTTTTCACGTTCAACATTTACAAGATTCCAATCTTATAATTCATTTACATTAACTTTCTGCAACATTTTCGAAGGAAAAAAAAAATTAGTTAATTCATTAGAAGTCAAAATAAACAAAAAATTGGACGAAATCATGAACTTTTCTTTGGTTTTCCGTCAAATAAGATCCATCCTTCTCGTGTGAATATGGCAAGGACATATCATATATAAAATGAAAATATGCCAATTCTTAATGCCCCGGAATTTTATTTTTTTTTCTTTTTAATTTAAT
>CAIGRB010164226.1:0-21157 GCA_903798255.1 Fraxinus quadrangulata
AGGTTCGATCCAATGCAATGATTTGCGTCCTCCGTTATCAAGCTCTCCGTCATGAGCTAGGCCTTTTTCACTATCGTGATTTACTTATGGTGTAATCCAACCGTTTACAAAGCTTTTAGTAACTTACAAACAAGGAACATCAATCATTTTACAATGTTGAGTTTTTCGGGATCTCAACACAACCCACATTATTGAGCTTTACGGGACCTCAATATGACCCTTGATTTAAAAGAGTTTTACAAGTGAAATATTCTCTTCTTTAATGAATAATAGATTCAAAGTTGAGAATAAGAAGACAAGAAGACAAGCACTTTAATAGGTAGCAATGAGTATAGCTCAAGTGTTGGATTTGAAATTCTTTGATAAAATTGATTTTCTAAGTTTAGAATGATCAAAAGTTTTTCAAGTATAAATCAATTTATGAGGATGAATAAATAATGAAGATAAAAAATTTATTTCAATAAATGCTCACTTATTGCTCTAGGAAAGGTTGAAATTAAATACAATGTGAGTTGGTATTTATAGGTGAAAAACTATAAAAAATTTTGCCGTACCGGACTCGGTGTACCAGACGTCTGCTACGCATTGAACGGTCAACTAGCCGTTTTTGTCAGAAAATCAGAACGGTTGAATTCCTGCCCGTTTGAGCCAAAACAATCATACTAGACGTCCGGTACAACACGTTTGGCTCGAAACGTCATCGTTTTAATTTTTGACAAATATAAGAGTTTGAGGGACGTTTAAAAATATTTTTCAAGGTATTTGTTATATTTTGAAATATGTGTTTTGATTTTTTACATTTGAAAACATATTTTACGAGTAAACATTTTTGTCATAATTTTTTGATCGTTAAACCAAAACTTGAGCTCGTCTCGATTTATTGCCAAGTATTAAAATATTTTACCCTTACATATGATTGTACAACTCTAATCATCTTGACTTTTTTGTTCTTTTGACTTGTATCTTGATTTGTGTCTTTTACGAATCTTTAATTTCCAATTCGATCATGCCTTCAATTTTATTGATTTGCAATAGTCACTCGAAATCAATTTGTTAAAATGCAATATGTTTGTGATAATCAAAATGAGATGTCAACCATAGGTTAACATTATTGTCATAACTGCTCGGAGAAGAAGAAGGTAGAACTTGCTATCGTTGAGTTATTAATTATACTATCATTTGGTGGGATCAAATAGCAACAATTAAGAGAAGGAATCATGAGAGGCCTATTGAAACATGGAGAGAATTGAAAGCTATCATGAGGAAGAGGTTCGTACCTAATAATTACTATATGGATCTTTATCAAAAATTACAAAGCCTTTATCAAGAATCTAGGAGTGTTGATGATTATCACAAGGAGATGGAGATTTTCATGATTAGAACGAATGTTGAGGAAGATTGAGAGGCCACAATGTCCCAATTTTTGAATGGTTTTAATAGGAAAATAGCTAATGTGGTATAACTACAATATTATGTAGAGTTAGAGGACATGCTACATGTAGTTATGAAAGTGGATAGACATTTGAAGAGAAATGGAGCAGCTAGATATCCATCGAATTTTTGGGGTTCTAACTCTTCTTGGAAACCGAAGTGAGAAAATAATAAAGGTGATGAACCTGTCTTAAAAGGTAAAACTGAGCTATCAAAGGGAAGAGAGGAAGTTGCTAACAAAGCTACACCTAAGGCGGATTCCTCATCCCCTAGAATCGGGATATCAAGTGCTTTAGATGCTTGGGATTGGAACACATTGCTTCTCAATGTCCAAGGAAAAGGGCGATGATCTTGCGCGACAATGGAGAAGTGGTGAGTGATAGTGAGTGTGAATATGATAACATGCCAAAATTGGAAGATGTTAGCAGTGGTAAGAAAGTGGAGTATGCGGGAGAGCTATTGGTTACAGGCGAGCTCCTAGTGCTCAAATCAAAGTGGATAACTTTGGGTAATAAATGGAGAATATATTTCATACGAGATGTCACATCAATAATAAGGTATATAGTATGATTATTGACAGGGTAGTTGTACCAATGTAGCTAGCACTACATTTGTTGAGAAATTGGAATTAACTATGCTAAAACATCCCAAGCCTTACAAATTGCAATGGTTGAGTGAATATGGAGAT
Organism: Fraxinus quadrangulata; assembly: GCA_903798255.1. Taxonomy (NCBI): domain Eukaryota; kingdom Viridiplantae; phylum Streptophyta; class Magnoliopsida; order Lamiales; family Oleaceae; genus Fraxinus; species Fraxinus quadrangulata. The sequence goes on from CAIGRB010164226.1 coordinate 2,120, forward strand.
GTTAAAGTGAATAGGTGAGTATTGGTAAGTTTCTCAATTGGAAGGTATCATGATGAAGTGGTGTGTGATATGTAATGTAGTTCCTATGCATGTCAGGTATATTTTGTTGGGGAAGGCCATCACAATATGATAGGAAGGTGATTTATGACGCGTACAAAAATAGATACAACTTTACTAAGGATGGAAAATCTATTACTCTTACACTGTTGACACCACAACAAGTGTATGACGATCAAATCAAATTGAAAGGTGAGAAAGAATAAATATTGAGAGAAAAAAGGGAGTGAGATTGATCTTTCACAACAAGAGAGTAAGAGATAAAATAGTGAAGTAGCTAAAAGTGAGGAAAAAAAAGATCCACAAGAGAGGAAAGAAAAATAGTTTTATGAGAAGAGAGAAAAATCGATGGTGAATTTCTTTACAAAGGGAAGTGAGTTGAAGAGGGCAGCAATTGAGAACCAACTTATGATCTTATTGGTTTATAAGAAATCACTCATCAATCTTGAGGAATCTAATATACCCCTCCCTAGTTTGGCTACTTCTTTGTTGTAGGAATTCAAAGATATGTTCTCGGAGGACATGCCTAGTGGGCTACCACCCATTCGAGGTATTGAACATCAAATTGATTTCGTACCTGAAAGTGTCATTCCAAACATGCCGACTTATCAGAGTAATCCCGGGGAGACTAAAAAACTTCAAAGACAAGTGGAAGAATTGATAAGCAAAGTGTATGTGAGGGAGAGTATGAGTCCATGTGCCGTGACAATGCTACTTATGCCAAAGAAAGATGAAACTTGGAGGATGGTGTCGAGTACAGCGCCATCAACAATATAAAGATAAAGTATCGTCATCATATTCCTAGGTTAGATGAATTACATGGATCATGCATATTTAGTAAAATTGATTTTAAAAGTGATTATCATCATATTAGGATGAGGGAAGGAAATGAATGGAAAACCAGTTTTAAAAATAAATATGAGTTGTATAAGTGGTTAATCATGTCATTTGGACTTACTAATGCACTTAGCACATTTATGAGATTAATGAATCGTGTTTTACGTGCATTCATAGGTAAATTCGTAGTAGTTAACTTTGATGATATCTTGGTCTATAATAAGGATCTAAATGAACATATATGACATTTAAGATGTGTGCTTGTGATTTTAAGGTAAGAACGATTTTATGCTAACTTTAAAAAGTGTATGGTTTGCATGGAAAAAGTTATTTTTCTTGGTTATGTCATTAGCGCAAAGGATATTGAAGGGAATGAGGAGAAAATCAAAGCTATCAAGAAGTGGCCAACACCTAAAAGTATAACTGAGGCAAGAAGCTTTCATGAGTTAGCTAGTTTTTATAGGCGTTTCATTAAAGACTTTCGTACACTGGTTACACCATTCACGAAAATTGTAAAGAAAAGTATAAGATTTCATTGGGGCGTTGAATAAGAACATAATTTTAATACTATTAGGGATATGTTGTGTACTGCACCAGTTTTATCATTTAACTTTAACAATACTTTTGAGATTGAATTTGATGCCTCAGGTATAGGTATTTGAGCTGTCTTGATGCAGGATAAAAGACCAATAGCCTACTTCAGTAAAAAGTTAAGTGGATCATTTTTCAACTATTTTACATATGACAAGGAGATGTATGCACTCATTCGAGCTTTGGAAACATAGCAACATTACCTATGGTTAAAAAAGTCCGTGATTCACACCAACCATGAGTCCTTGAAGCATTTAAGAGGTCAAAGTAAGCTAAACAAGAGACATGTAAGGTAGATGGAGTTCATCGAGACATTTTCTTATGTTATTTGTACAAACAAGGTAAAGAAAATGTGGTAGCGGATGCTTTATCGAGGAGGTATGTAATTCTAACTTCTTTAGGTACCAAATTGCTAGGATTTGAATATGTTAAGGATATATATGCTAATGATCCAAAATTTTCTAGTATATACGAATCACGTGATAAATGTGCTATGGATAGATTCTTTAGGCGTGATGGGTATTTATTTCGGAAAAATAAGTTATGTGTTCCTAAATTTTCAATGCGAAAATTATTAGTACGTAAAGCATATAGTGGAGGTCTAATGTGTTATTTTGGGGTTAAGAAGACCTTAGAGATGTTAGATGAACATTTTTATTGGCTTAAGATGAAAGTTGATGTTGACCGGGTTTGTAGTAGATACATAACTTGTAAAAAGGCTAAATCTAAGGTTTTACCTTAGGGTTTTTATATGTCATTACCTATTCCTAGTGAATCTTGGGTTGATGTGTCTATGGATTTTATGTTGGGTTTAACTAGGACTAAAAAAGGAAGAGATTCAATATTTGTGGTGGTAGATAGATTTAGTAAGATGGCTCATTTAATTCCATGTCATAAAATTGATGATGCCGCTAATATTGCGGATTTATTCTTTAAGGAAGTAATGTGTTTACATGGAGTACCTATGAGTATTGTATGAGATAGGGATGTTAAGTTTCTTAGTCATTTTTGGAAAGTTTTGCAGGATAAGTTATGAACTAAACTATTATTCTCTACAACTTGTCACCCACAAACGGATAGGCAAACTGAGATTGTTTAATATGAGTATGATACAACTATTGCGCACTATAGTCAATAAGAACTCGAAGAGTTTGGAGGATTGCTTGTCATTCATAGAATTTGCATATAATAGGGCCACACATTCTACTACTTCTTATACTCCATTTGAAATTATTTATGGTTTTAATCCACTAATACTTTTGTATTTAATTTCTTTACTTGTTGATGAGAGAGGTAGTTTAGATGGAAAGAAGAAGATCGAGTTTGTAAGATCTCTCTATAAGAAGGTATAGTGCCAGATTAGAAGAAAAATGAGCATTATGCTTCTCAAACAAATAAGGGAAGAAGGCACGTTACATTTGAACCAGGAGATTGGGTTTGGGTGCATATGAGAAATGAGTGTTTTTCGGCTCAAATGAAGTTAAAGTTGCAATCGAGAGGTGATGGACCATTCCAAGTGCTTGAAAAGATTAATGACAATGCCTATAATTTGGACCTTCTAGGGGAGTAAAACATTTCTGCTACCTTTAATGTTTCTGATCTTTCCTTGTTTGATACATGTGGAGATTCGAGAACGAATCCTTTTGAAGAGGGAAGGAATAATGAGATCCAAGTTAAGAGAGCTAGCGAGGGCAAGAATTCGTTGATCATAGAGGAAGGATCAATGACGAGGTCACAGACAAAGATGGTCAAGAAATCTATAGAATTGCTTGCTCAAGCTATGGTGGATAAAATATTGATCACAACAACTAAAAGAACAAGTTTCATGTTGGGCTTGAAAAAAAATAAGATGGATCAACTTGGTCCAAGTAGCAGACGAGAAAGCGGAAAAGAGTAACTATGCGACCGTATAGTATTCCTAGGTATGCGACCGCATGCTTCTATACCAAGAATTAGAGTAGCACTTTTGGATGAACTATGCGACCGCATGTCCATACACTATGTTGTCGCATAGTACATTTTTGGACGTGTATTTTTCCAAATTTCGCGCAATCTTTTTTTTAAACTCTATTTTGTGATATCTTTTGTTATTTTTAGAGTTTAATTCCATTTTTAAGTAGGTTTTATGGGCTCCATATAAATAGGTCTCATTCCATTTATTGTTGAAATACATAATTTGAGAGATATTATTGCAATGAATTATTACTTTCTTCTCACTCTTCATCTAATAAATTCCGAATTTATTAAGAATTAAATTCTTATGGTGCTCAACAATTGAAGTAAGGTTCATAAATATTGTGATCATGGGATCAAAATATTATTGCAATTGTCTTGGTTCTTTGGTTCAATAATTTATTGGGTTAAACGTTTTTTCAAACGTTGATTCTTGACTTTCTTAATCTGTCATGGGTTTCATAGCTTCAATTATTACGTGGATTCGCATCATTGTCCGAGAACGATATATAATATCATCGTACGAGGATGAGAGAAAAAATGATATTGTTGTTGAAAGTTATGGATCTGATTTGACTATACCTAAGACTAGTGGATAAGAATTTCTATAAACAATAATAAAACTTTGGGCTCATTTCTTTCACTTTTTTGGTGGCATCTAGAGCAAGTTTTGGTTGAATTAAAGAGAAAACATCAAGAATAACAGGCTAAGATTAGGATGAATTACAAGATCCAATTCATCTGGCTAATCCTCACAGTTGTTTTTGTAAGTTCAATGGGGTTCAACTTACCACAATGTTGTGGAAGCTTGCCCCAAGAGTCGTCAAAATGGTTATTTTCGGGCTTAGTTTTATATTATCTTTCTCTACCAAACAATCAATCCAAACGGCTTTAACCCACAACCAATTTATTCACCTTGTTTACTCCTCAATCTCATCCATAGAGGATAAGATAATGATGATGATTTGCAGCCACAAAGGCAAGAAGAAAAATAATGAAAGAAGGCAAGAAACGAGACCAAAAATAAAAGGGAAGCCACACAAATTTTCTTCTCAAGCAGGTTGTCGGTTTCTCTCTTCTTTTCTCACACAAATCACACACTATACGGTTAAGGTAAAGACACCATATACATAGGCTAGGTTAGGCTTTACTTGGACCAATAAAAAACTTAAATGAGCCAAAATTTAAAGTCATTCAAGAGGTAATATAAATGGGCCGTGAGCAACATTAATTCTTTAAGCTACTTTCAACAGCCCAAATTGTTTTCGGGTCAAGCCTTTGGATTTGGTTGTTGGTAACAATTTAATCCAATGTTTACATCATATCCCGAGATTCATTGGATATCAAAATCCAACAAATCTCCACCGACACCCAATCAACCTGCAAGCAATCAAAACACAAAGTTAACGCTTACATAATCAAGACAACCAATAACATTGGGATCACAGAACTTACCTTGTGTTTCGAACCCAAAACATATACCATACCTGCTGCATATACTCACCAGGGCTAAGGTCAAATAACATCCAATTAGAAGCAAATAATAACGGTAAACAATCAAGAACAAATAATCACTTATATATATAACATAGGATAATCCACAAATCTTTTCCAAAATACATTCACACAGAACAATAGATTAACACTAAGTTAATCAATCAAAAGGTCAAAACAAATATGCAACAAATGTATAAATGACCCCACGAAAAGATATCACCACACTTATCCTATCCCATTTCTTGTTACTTACACCTCAAGAACACATATATCTTCTCATCGCCTACTATGCTCACTAGAACAATCACTCAACTCATTTCTAATTGGTAGACCTCTATAAATCTTAAGTCTTTGGAATAATCCTCTATCACCACATCACTTCTCCAAACCTAAATGGATAATGGGTCTCCATCTAACAGAAGTGATAGAAGTGCCTCTCTCACACTCCACCTGATCAGGGTCTCTATCTCTCAACCTAAGTGGATAATGAATCTCCACTTAACAAAAGTGATAGAAATGCCCCTCTCATACTCCACCTGATCAGGGTCTCTTCACAAATAAAATATTCTAACATTAAATTATATCTCCACTCGTGATCCAAATGTCACACTCTACGTTCCAGGTACAAACCACTAATGTATCCCTAGGCATCTATATTCCATCTCACCAATAGACATACAACACATTGCTAATGCATCTTAACCCATTATGCATGCGAACAATTACACTAAGTAATTAAATTGCTCTCAAATTCATGCAAATGCACATATCAAATAAATTGAAATGTACATATAACCATGCAACATAATTAAGCAATTATACCACAATGTCGCATAAGCTTGCTCCAAGAGTCGACAAAATGGTGATTTCCAGGATCAATTTTAGTTACATTTCTCTACCAAACATCCAATCCAAACTGCTCCAACCTACAACCATTATATTCACCTCGATTGCTCATCAACTCACCCACAAATGACAAGATAACAGTGATGATTTATAGCCACAAAAGGAAGAGAAAACAATTAAAAAAGGCAAGGAACGAGACCAAAAATCAAAGGGAAGCCACACAGTTTTCTTTTCAAGCAGGCTGCCGATTTCTCTCTTGCATACACACGGTTTATTTCTTCTTTTCTCACACAAATCACACACTTTATAGCTAGGGTAAAGACACCATATATATAGGCTAGGTTAGGCTTTAGTTGTACTAATAAAAGACTTAAATGGACCAAGATTCAAAGTCATCCAAGATGTAATATATATGGGCCATGAGCAATATTAATTCTTTAAGCCATTTCTAACGGCCCACATTATTTTCGGGTCGAGCTTTTGCACTTGGTTGTTGGTAACAATTTATTTTAACGTTTACATCATAGCCCGAGATTCATTGGAAATCAAAACTCAACACACGATATTTGTGATGCAGAAGAATTGGCTCTAAATACGATACAAGAAGCATCCAGTTTCAATTTCCTCACAGTGCTAAAATGGTTAATTTTCCTATGATCTTGTTACGTGGCTTTGGAACCTCATTCTTTTCGTGGATTCAAATCATAAAGCCGTTATCATTGGCATTGGTTCAAAATTTCTGCATTTGATAAACCAGAATTTGGGTTGACATCAAAGGTACACCCTATTGAGAATTCATCTCCTGTAGCCAAGATACCAGACCTTAAAACCCATATTCCACGATGTTTTCTTTATTGGAAACTCTATGCTTCATCAACTTTTTAAAAGCTAAGAAAGCCATCCTTGTGAGGTTTGTACTATTTGTATCTTTAGTTTTGTGCTCACTCTTACTACAAAGAAAAAAGTATTGGTATCTCATATTGTAGAAAGAATCTCCTTAGATTTACTAACCTTTTCAAGATTTAGTCTCCCCACCATACCCACAAGTCATATTGATGTTTAAACCATCCATAATTTCTTTCCTTGTATATAATTTTTCATAATAATTCAGAAAAAAATCTAAATGCTCAACATTCTTCTATGGAGCTCGTAACATTTTTGGATAGCTTTTTGTTTACTATTAATCATTTTCCAATGAAAACATAAATATCTATTCACTATTCTCTCTTTGGAGCAAAAACTAATTGAACCCGTACACTAGACCAGTGATACATTAGGTTGATAAGCCTCCAATTCTAGAAGAGCTTGGAAGACTTGAAAAGGAGTGGGCGTAACAGAATTTTGTTGAGGAGCATGTGGCTAGGTAAAAAAAAATGTTAGATAATAGCTATAAACATGTTTACTTACATATTTTCAGAAACAAAATTCCAAAAATGAGTTTAAAATTTACAATGAAAATGGAAAATGTCAAAAAAGTCGTTTTGGTTGTTTTTAATTAAAACCAAGCCAAAAATTCATTTTTTTATTTTTGAAAATAATTTTTCAAAATGTCAAAAAAAATGTGTTTTCAGTAATCTCAAAATGGACACTCAAAACATAAAACTCAAAATGAATTCAAAACTCAAAACTAAAATACGAAGAGAACAACCCCTTAGTAATCAAAAAATATCAAGTGAAAGAAAGGATTCTTGTTTGCCATTTACTTACGTGTAATTCTCTGCAATTCAATCAAAGATTTGTTATTAATTTTTGTTTTTCCTTTTCTTGTAGTTAGAACCCTAACAATTGACATCAGAGCATGTTCAATCTGATGACCCAAAAGAAGATAGAAATCATAGAGGAAGTAATGGAGAAGAAGATGAAAGAATTGAAATATAAGATGTAGCGCTTATCGGAGTTGGAAAGGTCTGTGGAGTACTTAAACCTAGAACATGGCTAGAATGTTGCAGATAGTGGAGGCAACCCAGAAAACTGTGGCATCACTGACCTTTCCTCAATTAGTCACGAACAAATGGTGGATGGAAGAAACAGAAGTCTCTATAAGAAATTTTTTATTGTTCGTAGGGAAGGGATGATGCCAGAATTCAGACAATCAATTGAAGTTTTTGTTACGCCTTTGTTGGGAATTTCAGAGGAAGGAATGGAGAGTATGCTTGTTGTTGAACAATGATCTTCAATCACCAAAGATTCAGATTCAGTATTGACTAATCGTACACCACAATTGACAAGCCAAAACTATAAACCAATGTTCCAAATAGTGGTTGCTTTTGGGTTGCCCACAAAGGGCAAGGTGTGAGATTTTATTATAGCCTCAAGATCAGCTACACATGCTAAGGAAAGAGAAGAGACAAGAGGCACTGAACCCTGGAAGCACGAAGCCAAGAAGAAGGAATGAAACCGCCATTTTCTCTCAAAAAATAGAGGGCTAATAAAACCAATTTCACACACACATGAACAATAGTAATGGACAACATATATAATAGAATAGTGTGGGCTTTTAGGTTAAAAGATAATAAGGCCCAATAGGTAGCATATAAATGGGCTGTCAACCAAAAAGCCATCCAAAGGTAATGGATCAGGGCATGAGTAGCACTAATTAAATTATGCTACTTCAAATGGCTCAAATAGGTTATAGGATTGGTTTAAATAATTGTGGTGTCGATATATACTTCAGTCATCTGGTCGATGCCGACTGAATAAATAATGAACTTACATCATCGTCCGGGAGGTCGTTTGAGAATAATTTGCCTAACACTTGTAAATGGGCTCAAGCAAAAAATTTGGACTGCGGTCTGTTAATTACAACCCAGTAGGCTGGGCAACATAATGGAGACATCCCAATAAATAGATGAACGAAATGAGGTGCTTAAATCTACTAAGGAATTTGTGGGTGCAAAACTTTTCAAAGTCCAATTTTACACCAACACAATGGAAATGGAGGAAGCCAGAATCTTTTTCAACAAGGACCATAATAGTAAGGGAGAAACACTCTATTCTTTGCAAGGAATTTCCAACCAAGCGGATATCAGATGCAGAAGTACAGTCTCGAAGGGAGAATTTATGTGTGTTGAAAAATATACGTTATGACACCAATGAAAAAGATAGAGAATTAAGGGTATTGTTGGTACAAGGAAACAATGTGAACGAAGAGTTGAAGTTTGAATTACACGGGGAGGAACTTTTGCTAGCAATGGCTGAGAAGGTTGAACTTTCAATTAATTCAGTGGTAGGGTTGACAACATCGAGAACAATGAAGATGGCTGGAGCATTGGGCTCACGGGAAGTAGCAGTGCTGGTTAACTTTGGGGCTATCCTTAAGTTTATTTTGACTGACGAAGTGCAACACATGGAAGTTTTGTGGGCGGGTATGGAGTTTGCTTGGGCACTATACTATTAGTAGTTAGTCAATCAGCCCATGTCCTAGGAATGAAATATCTCATTTTTGTATTTGCGTTGGGGGAATTCGTACCAAAGAAATTGTTCAACTATATGGTAATCCAAATTTTACAGTTGAACCACACTTCTACCCAGGGACGGATCCAGGATTTTAAGTCAGTACGGGCGGCCGTTGGCCGTCGATAGCAATAAAATATTTTATTTGATGCCCATTTTTGTAAAAAAAATACATTTTAGAATAGTGATTTGCTGGAGAATGTGTGTTTAAAAATAAGGAAAAGTTTTGAATTTTTATGTAATATTCTTTTATTGAAAATTGTATGGTTGAAAAAAAGAAAGAAAAATGTATTTTGAAAAAAAAAGGAAATCAAAGCCTAAAATTGAAATAAAAATTATTTTGTTCAAATTGAACATATATAATTTTTTTATACAAGTTAAAAGTACTCACCAAATGACATTGTAGCTAAATTATAATTCAAAGGAAGAGCTCGAATTCGAATTTTTACAATTGCATTAAAACTATTAAAACTTAATATATATTATTATGTTAACAATATCAAACTCGGCAATTTCCCTAATGGTAAGAATTCCAATAATCTTTAAGGATAGTCACGGGTTTGACTCCCCTCTCCCTATTACCATTAATTTTGGTAAAAATTGTAAAATTGTAAAAATTGGAGAACTAAAAATATATGAATTGCAATTTAGGGAATCAAACCGGAGATATCTCATGAGAATTGCAAGCTCTAACCAACTCAATTGAAGGAGACATTTGAAAATGAAATGAAATAACAGTTATATAAGCTAAAAGATTTATCTATTGTAAAAAAAAGGTTCTCGACGAATCCAGCACAGGCGGCCGCGAAGGCTCACTGGGTGCTGGGTCTGCCCCTGCTTCTACCTTGAGGATAAGATGTGTTTGGAATCCCAGGGTATTGATAAGCTTCCAATTCTAGAAGATCTTGAAAGACTTTAGAAGGAGTGGGCAGCAATAGAATTCTTTGAGGAGCAAGTGGGTGGGAAAAAATAGTTAGAGAAAAACTATACATAAGAGTGGAAGGAAGCTTTGTAATCAGGAAAATATTAAGTGAAAAAAAAAAGGAGTCTTGTTTTTCATTTACTTACCTATAATTTTCTACAATTGAATCAAAGATCTGTTATTAATTTACGTACTTTTTCCTCTACTTAGAACCCTAACAGATTTGTACTTGTTAGAAATTGAGGAGGATTCTTTTCTTCGAGACTCATTTGATTGCTTGTTCTTCAATGGATGACGATTTGAGTCTTTGAATGCTTAAGAAGATATATTCATGAAAAACTCAAGAAACAAAGTTTGTTAGAAATATAAGTATATTATTTGTTATAATCAAAACAAGTGGAGTTTTATTGAATCATAGGGCAACAGTAATCTGATCCGATTCGATAAGATCCTGATGCCTTTCGTAAAGCTGTAGATCGAGTTTTAATCTCTGGTTTTATATGTGGTTTTTGTATCTATAATTTTTATATAACAAGACCTCTTCAAGATGTACATGAACAACTACATGACTTATTGTCGATAGTCTTGTTAGGAATTTGAGTAGGAGGCGATATGGCATGATATGAAGTATAGATCGCACAATTAATAATTAAGAACAAGATGTAAAAGAAAAGTAAACAACGAGAAGAAATTGACAGAGGAATCGAGTATTTTATTGATAACCAATAAAGAGAAAAATACAACTTCTGCAACTTAAGGTCTAATAAACTGAATAAAGAGTCTACTATTTATAGGAGACATGTTCAAACTCTAGAATAAATCTAAAATATGGAAACTAGGTCAAAAATCACGTAAAAATGAAAAATAAGGAAATAAAATCACGGCCCATCACTCGAGTGAAGTTTGAGCGATAATCGGGTGAGAGCCTGTTGCTAGAGCGACAGTTCAGCGATAGGCGGGCAATAGCCTTACTGTTCCAATTTTGCTAATCTCACTCGAACGAAAGTCGAACGTTCGTCCAGCGCCATCAATCTACCTTATTTCCTTTTTGGGCCCTATTTTGACATCTTCAAGCCCAATACTCCAAAACGCGAAACCTTGGACCTAATTGGACTGAATTTGGGTCACAAAATCCAAAAATCTCCACCTTGACACAAATTTCAGTGCAACGAACGAAGCTTTAAAATTTCTCCACTTGGAGAAATAAGTCCGACTGCAGCGAAACACATTGAACTCTTCAACTTGAACCAAAACTCTCAAACACTCGAAAATACTCTTCCTCTTCCACCATATTCAAAGATAGATGCAAATGAACCCAACCCTGGGTTACCAAAATTCACAATGAATTCAAAATTTACCAAACAAGGTCGAAGCACATCTTGTAGCAAAATCACCATTAAATGCTTTAACTAAAGGCCCTTGGCTAGACTTGTCATATTCAACAACTTCGAAAGCATGCACATCCAGATCAACATCTCCGTACCTATTCTAATGGGTCTCTCCCTAGACGTTGAATACAATGAAACCGCAGACTGTGGTGGCAAAGCAGAATTACCCATATCCTCCAAACTCGACAGAGTAGTATTCTCCAAAATAGACCCAGAGCCAACTCCCAATGGTACTGTACCAAACTATATCTCCACCACGGTACCAAACATGTGCTGATATCTCTTCACTGATTCTACCCAACTTTGCAAGATGTATAACTGGGACTTTCTCCGCCCTTCCAATACAACACGGACACCTTTCCGGACCTTCAAGACTCCATGTGCACCAGAGAACGTGTATCCTCTTGAATCCAAGGTACTCAGAGGGATGATGTTTTTCTTCAAGTCTGGAATGTGTCAACTTGGCCAAGTGTTTTGATTGTTCCATTCACCAACTTCAATCTGACTTTCCCAATACCAACTACCCGACAAGATTCATTGTTCCCATAACAACAACACCTTGCATTATTGTTTCACATGATTCAAACAAATCTCGATTGGAACTTATATGAAATGCACAAGCTGTATCCAAAATTCACTCCTCGTCAGGCTTGGATTCCACGTCAGAAACAGTCAAAAGATTTCCATCACTTACAAAATTCTCTGCGATGTCTACTTCACCTGAAGTCTCTGATTGCCTCCCACGATTTGTAGTTTAATTACCCTTACCATGCAACTTCTCGCAATTCCTTTTGATGTGTCCTTTCTTTTTGCAGTAAAAATAGACCCTATTACTGAAATCCACCATCTACTTGCCTCTTCGCTAATCACCACAAACCACAAAAGCTTTATCATCTTTGGAACTAGCTCCGACCAGATGCTTCATCTTCTCATTTGAGAACAAAGCATCATACTCGTCTTCAATGGTGAGTGTGTCACGACTGTACAGAATCGTGTTCCTAAACGACGAAAATGAACAGGATTAAGGCCAAGTCTTCTTCATCATATTTTACCTCTAAGATCTCCAAATCAGCGACAATCTCCTTAAACACGGCCAGATGATCTTCCAGTGATCGGCCTTCTTCTATGCGATGAGAATAAAGTCTTTGCTTCAGATGCAATTTGCTGGTCAGACTTTTTGTCATGCATAATTGCTCCAGTTTCAACCACAATGCAGCTGCTGTCTTCTCCTTCAAGGCGTCCTGAAGAATATTATCAGATAGATGAAGATGAATATGCGAAAGTGCCTTGCGATCCTTCAGTTGCTTCCCCTATATTATCCAAGTTGTCAGCATCTTATCAAATCCCAACAACGCATCATCCAAATCCATCTGCGCCAATATAGCTCGCATCTTCACTTGCCACAATGAAAATCTTGTATTGCGATCCAATAGCGGAATATCATACTTTATGATAGTCATCGATAATAAAAATCTCAACCAATCAAATCCTTGCTCTGCGGAACTGCTGAACATTGGCTCTGATACCACTTGTTAGGAATTGAGGAAGAGACGATATGACGCGATCGACGCGATATGAAGTATAGATCGCACAATTGATAATCAAGAACAAACTATAAAAAAAAAACAAGAAGAAGAAATTGACAGAGGAACCAAGTATTTTATTAATGATAACCAATTGAGATAAAATACAACTTCTGCAATAATGTACTCTCAAAATTGAATGAAGAGTCTGCTATTTATAGAAGAGATGTTNTCGATCCTAAAAGGGGAAAAAGTGTTAGGAATTGAGGATAAGACGATATGGAACGATATGAAGTATAGATCGCACAATTGATAATCAAGAACAAACTATAAAAAAAAAACAAGAAGAAGAAATTGACAGAGGAACCAAGTATTTTATTAATGATAACCAATTGAGATAAAATACAACTTCTGCAATAATGTACTCTCAAAATTGAATGAAGAGTCTGCTATTTATAGAAGAGATGTTCAAACCCTAGAAGTAACCTGAAATATGGAACTTAGGTAAAAAAATCGTGTAAAATCAAAAAATAAGGAAAGAAATCCGCGGCCCATCGCTTGAGTGATAAACAGGCGACAGCCTGTCACTCGAGCTGCAGCTCAGCAACAGACAGGCGACAGCTTCCCTGTTCCAATTTTGCTCCTTTCGCTGGAGCGTGAAGGGAGCGTCCGTCCAGCACCGTCAATCCGCTTTTTTTCTTTATTGGACTCTATTTTGATATCTTTAAACTCAATACTTCACAACGCGAAACCCTAAATCGAATTTTGACCAAATTTGGGTCACAAAACCCAACAGTACTTGAGAGCCAAGTATTATATGATTACTAGTACTTATACCATCACTTGAAGTCGATAATATTTCATGAACTATTCTGTTTCTCCTCCTATCCGTTCTGAAAAGCCGAGCTCTCTCTAGCCCTGTTAAACTAACGGGATGCCAGGCACTCTGCTGGTTCCCTTGTAGCTGTAGATGCATATTTTGAGGCGCCAGAATGGGTAGCTTCTCTAATCCTTGTTGTCCTTGCAATTCTTGAACCATTTACTGCACAGACAGTTGTCAAAGAAAAGCAAAGTGGCAGAGACAACCAGATCCAAGAAAGCAATTCGGATTCAAATAACCATGAGAATCAATTACTCAAGTTTTGCAGCATTTTGTCAAAGTTAACTAAATACGTTGTAGAGGCAATGATGCTTATGGTGAAACGGACGGGATGGGAGAACTGATCAACTCTCTATATAAGAAATCTTTATCGAGAATTGTGCGCTCTGCATTTGGTGTGACTATTGTAATGAATTTTATTTGGTTCAATACCCTGATTTGCTAGGTTTACGTTATTTGGATATTGGCCGACTTGAGGCACTATTTACTGGCCGACATGTAAATTTCCTAAAACATCATTCTCTTTGCTAAATGTTGCATATATTGAGTTAATATCATGCTTTAATTTTGGTTTATGTAAATTACATATTAAGCTTTTCCTGTGGTTTCAGTTAAAGGTTGCTAAATGATAAATTTGGTATACCTGCCGTCCGGAATACATGGTATGATTCAGATCAAGTTTCTGACCATGTTTTACAAGGCTATACAAAGGTGATTTCTCTTAAAGCATTTTCTTCGCTGACTCGTGACTGGAATGTACGATGATTGGCCATTTCTTCAACAAGCTGAAATCATTTGAAATTTGCAGCCACTGACGGTCAAGGGCTGTGTTAAGGCTCTTGTGGAATACACTGTGGAAATGCTAACAGATCTGCGTCTAAATTTCCATTTCCACTGACAGAATGCCTGACCAAAATCTCATGTCCAGGTAAGAAATAACTCTCAATCTTTCGGATTATTGAAAATGTGAACTTGAAGAAAATAATGACAAGAATTTTAATACGATTTAGCAAAGGAAAAAAAAGTCTTGTTGAGAGTGTTGATGGATGAGCTAATTTGTGTGCTTCAGTTCTTTAACAAAAGTATGTACCTGGAGCAAAGAGTTTGTGGTCACTTACCCCAAGATGAAAATGCGTTCGTGTCTATTGTTGAAAAATTTCTGCAAACAGTATTTGGCGCTGCTGAAGAGCCTTGCCTGCAACCAGTAACTTGACATTGGTATTCATTACATGTAATTCAGTTAGTAGTAAGGGCATACTGGAATCTCATCTCAACCAAAATTGAAGATTTGAAATGAAGTTCATATGTTGAGGGCTTCACAGCTTTACCAAGGAACAAGTTCCCGACTTGGGGATACAAACAGAATATCTTCATCGAGGCAATGGAAACATTATGGAATAAGGAAATACAGTTTGTAATTGTGCCGTAAGTATTACATGT
Source organism: Fraxinus quadrangulata (assembly GCA_903798255.1). NCBI lineage: Eukaryota > Viridiplantae > Streptophyta > Magnoliopsida > Lamiales > Oleaceae > Fraxinus > Fraxinus quadrangulata. Next base: position 17,507 of record CAIGRB010164226.1, read on the forward strand.
TTCTTTATATGGAAATTTAAAAGAGTATATTTCGAGCATCTTGTGATTTTTGTATTTCTATCAGAAAGTAATGTTTCCAAAATCCACTTTATAGATTCTTGCATATGAAATTACATACAGAGAAAGTTCTCAACAAAGAAACATTCAAAGTTAACACTGCTGACATAGCACGTATGAATAACGCTACAACATTTCTAAAAAGGAGGATTAGCTGATATGGTAAGACTAGCATCTTGTAAGCCACCGGGAAAATCAAATCCTGACATGAAATCATCACCGAATATCATGGCACCAGCGGCTAATGCTCCTGCTCCTACCCCCATTCCGAAACCAGGTCCACCCCTTCCTGTTCCTGGTGGTCTTGCTGAAGATGGCATATTTACAAAACTGGGTGGCACATTATTTGTTCTAGGGAGGAATGTCGGTATGTAACCAACATTAGGAGGAGGAGGAGGTGGTGGTGGTGTTAGAGGTGGTTGATAGCTAGGTCCTCTGATCGGGTGATAACTAGGTCCACCAACTGGTGGATAGTTTGGTGGCTGTGAATAATTAATAGGAATTGGTTGATAGCTAGGTCCACCGACTGGTGGATAGCTTGGTGGCTGGGAATAATTTGTAGGAATTGGCATTGGATGGGCATGTTGGCTATTTGTCAGTGGATGGCTTGCTAGTTGCTGAGGTTGTGTCTGCGGCAGTTGTGGCTGGTAATTTCCTTGGGTTCCATATCGACTAAACAGCTTAATGCCGCCACTGTGATCCATGAGATTATACTCTTCCTGCCCACCTGAAAAAGGTTAAAAAATTCAATATCATACATCCAGTGCTAAGAAGATAATAGTAGATGATAGTAGATGGTTTTCATTGTTATTGCATTGTTGATTCACTCGGGTATTGCTCGGAGTATTTGTATTTGATGTTTTAGATTAATACTATTCTTTTTTACGAATCTAAAAAAAAAAAAAAGAAAAGAAATTACTAGAAAGAATTACCTAGAGAAGATGAACCGGGGTCTTTCATTTCCTCTGATATTTGAATTGAGATATCAACAAATCCTTGAGGTTTGTTGGAGTTCTTTTTTCTTAGCTGAAAACTCCCCACTTCTTCAACGGGCTTTCGAACCTCGGAATCACTAATGTATTTGTCAATAAATTCTTTCAAACCAATAGTTGCAGTTCCCAGGAGGCTTTGCCTAAGAAAGATTGGCTCTCTACTATAAACTTCAACATGAACAGCCAAATCTCGAAAGTTTGGTTCGGAAGTGTCAACTGCAATTGAAAATTTGGTTTTCCAAACTGGATTGTTGTTTCCTGAAGCATCAATCTTGGTGCAATACTGGTCTTTAGGATCGATCCATCCAACTGCAAACCATTGTAGCTTCCAAAGGGCCGACGAGCGCCGGAGTCCCCGACCAGAAATTAAGCAGATCTCAACCCATATTTTTCCCATCTGAGGCAACCTTCAGCTGTGTAATCAACAAGTAGTGGCAAAAGAATTTGTCCCATGTAAGGTCATTTTCTTGATTATAAAGTCAATAAAGGAGACTAAAGGTGTCTCCTACTTTGCATAATAACAGAAGGCTACCTTGCTTTATGCCAAGGAAATTATTTGTTGAGAAGTGTTATAGAGAAGCTTTATCATCTTTTTCTACAGAGCGACCCATAAGTGCATCACAGGTGGAAAGATATTAGAGTGCAAATAGTCAAAGTTCCACAGTATAGAGTAAACAGCACAATATGAGCAAGATTTTAACTTATTTTTTTTAATATTGTTCAACATTGTACCGTCCAGCGCTACCTACATGCTAAAAGTAGGGACGGACTCAGCACCTGAATAGCCCCCACAATTGTTCGTGCTGGATCTGCCGAGAGCTTCCAGTGGTTGCCGGCCCACCAGGTAGAATTTACAGTGGCAGTCGGTAGAAAAGTGGGAGGAAGATGAAAAATTGCTTTGATATTTTGAGCCTCTTATTTTTTAAATAAAATGAGGCCCAAATCTCAATTATGAATTCATCATTAGTTGACAATACAACTGAAAAAATCGATTTTATTTGTAATTTGCAAACCTTTGTTCTTCTCCGCAAGCGAGGTTGCGATTGTGAACCTAGAAAACAACCGAACACTAACGTTGTGACTGTTGCTGCCATCGGCGAGCCTTAACGTTGGCCTCTCCATCTTCGCCAGACCGCCACTGTCTCCAGCTCTCAATCTCTAACAATAATGGTAACTGATAAGTCCGGTAGCCTTCTTTTATTATTGTTATTATTTTTATTTTTGGTATGTTAACTTTATTAACTTATTAGTTATTATGACGGTGACTCTGTGAGAGAAGAAAGTAGAAGAATAATGTGTTAATAATATGTAGAACTTAGAAGAAAGGTATTAAGTGACTAAATGAGACTGTGGAATGTGATTTGTCTATAAGAAAAGAAAATAAAATTTTTAATATTATTTTTGGATTGTATTGAATTATAGATTTAGTGCATTTAAATATATATTGAAGAATTTTTAATATTAACGGTCAACGATCAAGGGTACACCATAGCTAGATTCCGACCCTAAATTCATCACTGCACGTGATAGTAACTAATAATAAATATCAAACACTTTCGTCCAAACAATAGTTATTTGAGGATAAGGTTAATAAGGCGGTGTTTGCAGTTACCAAGCAGGTTCTAGCTAGGTCGGGGAACATGTCATGTCATGTCATGTCATGTCGAATGAAATTGTTAACAAATAATTCTCGTGCATGCATTTCAATGGTCAATGAGAAATCATAGGATGACTATTATGCATTTCTGTTCTCCAAAATAGGGATTGTTCGTAATTTTTTGATTTAGTAGTTTAAGGTATATTTTACATTTTTTTCTTTTATGAAGTCTTTTTTATTGTGCTAGTTTTTCAACTCATATATTTGATTAGACTTTTTAGTAGAATTTATTATGGTCTCAGATTTTTTTATAGAATATAACTATATTTTACTCTGTCTCTGTTTTATGAAGATTAAAATTAAATTTTTAATAGATTTTGTAAAAGTTGATGAAGTAGGTGGTTGAAAAATTGTAAATCACAAGAAAGATATGGTTAAAATTAATTATTGATTTTGATTTAAATTAAAATCTAGATTTTAATCATTACCAAATAGAGACTGTTTAAATAAGACTACTTGGATCAAAACTTATAAAATGGAAAATTGAATGTTATCAATTGCGTTTCTAATTTTTCAATATTCAATATGAATCATCAAGTCCAAACTCTCGTTATTGTCTCTGGATCAATGATATTTTGATGCCTAGTTTTTTTGTCATTCACGTGTAAATCAATAGAAATTAAGAGGTTATTCGCAAACTTCGTGTTTCAAGCTTTTAAATGTGCTTCATGAACTCACTATACCACCTCCCTTCAGAACCAAATCGATTCAAAATTTTTGGGTATTTAATAAATGGAACTGTCGGGTTCAAATATAATTATAGAACCGTTTAGATTCGATTCGATTCAGTTCTGTTCGATTTCATATCATAATTAAATTTTTAACATTTACAGTAACACTACATAAATACAATTAATGACATGTTCATTCGTAACTTTTAAAATTAGCGTAGCCCAATTTAAAAACATATAAATAACAAGCCATCCAATAAGATTAATTCAATGT
>CAIGRB010164239.1:0-59846 GCA_903798255.1 Fraxinus quadrangulata
ATGAGGAAAAATATCTAGTCCTCACTGTTGACATAGTGTAGAACCATATGTAGAAGAAAAACAAAATAGAGATACTACAGTGGTGTGAACACTCGATTTCAAGTGAATATTAAATTTGAGATCCCCTCTTTTAAGGGAAGGTAGATAAATACAAAATATACTATATCAAATATAATATATTTAGCAAAACTAACTTTCTGATTTCTGTTTTTGAGTGTTTGTTTGCGTTGGTAGTACTCTTGGCCATTCACTCAAATCTCCCACCAGGCTGGGAAATCGCACCTTAAAATCCCGGAGCCTTATCGGGTTCTTTAAACGGTTTTCGATCAAAAATAGCGAATTTATGTCCTTGAAATGGGTTCAGAAATGTTTTGGGGTGTTTTATATGATTAACAAGGATTTTAATTAACAAGGATTTTACTAGGCTGGTGGTGAAAATAGACTACCCCATGATGGCATGGGGTGGAGCCGCCGCTGAAGAATTTTTCAAATACAGTAGTTGTGAGACACCTATCTTGGATAAGAATTTGATTTTGGAATAGTGATTGATGGAAAAATGTATAGTTAAAAAGTAAGAAGAATTTTCGAATTTTTGTTTAATATTATTTTATTGATATAATGTGTTTGAAAAAAAAAAAAAAAAGAAAAAAAAAAATAGGATGTCAAACAAGGGCACAGTTTACTGTCCATGGACAAGTTGAATTCTATTACGTCTTCCATTTCCCATATGATGCAGGCTAAGATTTCCCTTTTCTATGCTTTGAGCCTGGTTGAAAACTCCCCTTCTTCTGCAAAGGAAAATCTGCTGCAAAACCAACCAAAATGCAGTAGTATCAAACTTGTAGAGGATTTTAAAGTGGAAAGGTTATTATCTGGGATTGAAGAAAAATCTTGTTTTGTGAAGGAATCTGTCATTCTTCAAGCTTTCTCAGTAATGAAGAGCATTGAATTTTGGGTGCTTGATGCGATATTAGCGGGCATGGAAACAGGAAAATCAGCAGGGAACTTCAATGGTTCCTACACAAACTGCCTAAATTCAAGATCTTGCAAAGATATTAATGAAAAACCAGGTGCCATGAAAGAGGTGAAAGAGGTACAAGATGCAGCCATGCATCGTGCAGCGGAAATATCTACTGAAAGATTCAAGGAGGCCGCCAAGGAACTGACGAGAAGATTGGTTGTGCTAGAGAATTCACTGCAGGAAATTGAAAAGCAAACACAAATTTTGTTCTCTCAACTTTTAGCTACCAGAAATCAATTGCTCGAAAACTCTCGATTCAAGAGACATGAGCCATAGGTAGAGTTATATGATTCGTTGTACATATGATAAATAGATTCTTGTATATCAATAACGAAAAGAAAACATTTCAAAATTCGAACTGTCTATTTTAATCTTCTACTGTTGGGGCAAAACTCTGGGTTTCCTCCATGGTTCTTATGCAGACACAATTGGAAAAAGCAAGCACAAGTTATGAAAACCATTCAGGCACTACTGTAACATTCTTTTTCTTCCGAAAATTAGAGCTGTGAATTACATTGTCTAAAACTAAACTGGTGTTTCGATCATCTTGAAGTCACGAAAAGATAATACACTTATGAATGATGCTTCAACATAGCTTCATCCAAGTACTTAGGATTAATATCTCTCAAACTGGTCCTAATGCATATGAAAGGAGACAAGAAAGATAACGGTATGCTGGTTTGTGTCTTTCAGTTGATTAGTTGTGTTTCTCCATCAGGGCATTCTTGTCTTCTTTCGACAAACCCCAGTCGGGGGCCTGAACAACAAAAGGTAGAAGTGAATACCAAAAAAAGGAATAGACAGAAAATGATTTGAAAATAAAGTTAAAACAAATTCATAAAATCTGGGTGCAAAGTTAGATATACGATATACTCAGAAAGGTATCAATTTAATTGACTGCCACATATCCTCCAACATATATTCAGAAGTGTAGGATATATGAAATAAGAGAATGATGCACTCGCACGGGAGGTAAGGGAGGCAGATTCCAAGGGAAATAAAATACCCCAATTGCAAGGTGGTGTCTGAATCGTCTTCTACAAGTCCTACATTCCTTACTGTTTCAGGACTTACAGAGCCTACTCTGATGGCAGAATCCACCGGGTGGTTCTCATTAGAAAGTGGCTTACTAGGGCTGGTGGATGGAAAGCAGCCTCGAAGGTCTTCGACCTACATTCAATGTTAAGCCAAAGTTGTAGTCTCAGGCAAAATTCATAAACGAAAGATCAAGATATTGGAATTATTCATCTGCAAAAACAAAAACTTGGTTTGCCTGTTTGCGTAAATTCTCATTCTCCAGCATGGCTCGTTGTTCCTGCATAGGAAAGAAACTGCTTACACAAAGGAAAAGATGTCTAAATTTGCAGGAGGAATTGTCATCTCTACGAATTCCATAACATGCTTAATTTATAGTTTCACTCTCATCCACTGGTGAAAAAAAAAAAGGAAAATCATGGACTTGGGTTTTACCTGCAATCTTGATTGTGCAAGTTGCTCCTTCAATATTTGTTCCTGAAAATGTAGAACACTCTGTTATGGAGCCAAAATATCTTCAGAACTCAAGACATATATTGCTGACTAAATACAGAATTGGAGATTTTGCTTGGTGAAAGCTAATACGAGTGAAAAAAGAAAAAGAAAAATGCCTAACCTTTCTCTCCTTTATGCTTAAGAGCCCTTCATTTAGTTGCTGTTCTAGCTCTCCCAATTCTCGTAAGCCTACGTCAGTAAGGTCTTTACCCAACAATTGCCTAAACACAGGCAATAGATATAATGAAATTCAGATTTCCCAAACATATAGTGCATGTTTGGTACGAGTATTGGATAGCACTTAACAAGATTTTAACATCTTTTTTCTTAGTTATATTCCGTGCTATCAAATCCTCCCAATAGAACATGCTATTAGTGATTGACTTTGAGATAACTAAAGGGAATCGTACAAATGCTTCATTTGCAGCTTTTCTATCTCCTCTTTGAGAACATCCATTTCCTTTGAGTCCTGCTTCTGGTAAAACTTAAAAGAGAAATTACAGAGAAAATTCAACTCATTTGATAAATTGTATGAAACAACATTAACCACTAACAAAGATGGACCAAAACCCAATTACTTAGTTAACTTTGTTAATAAAGTTACTGGTACAATGCATAGAGGTCAGCATGATAGCCTTGCAAACTCTCTCTTCTCAAATTCATCCAATTATTACCATCAAAGACATGTAGCTTCTGTAACTAATTGGAACTACAGATTCACAAGGTTGAATTTGCTCAGGTAGTCTGTCTTATCTAATTACATATTTGAAGGACATATAAATTTACAAGTGGATTGTGTTAGCATAAACGTGCGTGTGTAGCAAAGATATTGTAGGCTTTAATATCATCGGGTTTGCACTGAGAGAGAAAGAAAGGTAGCAAAACAGAGTGGAGGAAGGGAGCAGGCCAAGACAGGCCAAAATTAGGCAAATTGAGAGTAACATACCACCGGCTTCATTTCCGGTGTAGAAACCTGTGAAGAGCCCATACTCTTGCTGTATCTTGAAAGTATGGTCTGCATGCTGCATCATAAACACATATAAATAGGCAAAAACACCAAGATCGTGAGGGCTTCAATTCATTTATTTCTGAAGGAAATTAAATTGTTTAATTCTTAAAGAAATTAAATTTATTTCATTTATTCATGTAACAACCAAAACTTTGGCGCTTTTGGTCTTCTTGATCTCTAATTCATTACCTCTCTGCTTTTTCTAACCTCAAATTGACTAATTTCTAGTTCTAATATTCAAGATTCACAATTCAAAATCAAAAGAAATATTCTTTTTAAAAAATAAAATTAATTCTTTAATTCAAAATTAACTCCAATGAATCAACACTCAAAAGAATTGATTATAAAGCACATGCACTGAAAAGAGAATCCATTCTTTAATACTTTTAAAAATAAAAATAGATAAATTAAATTAAACAAAGCTGAATTCCTAAAAATCTAACAAAATCCACATTCTAAACAATAAAAAATCTACATCACCAAATCCACATGAGAATTAATTAATAAAACATACAAGAATCCATTAGTCATCAATAGAAACCCCAAAGAAATTAAAATTTAAAAACATATACCGAAAAAGAAAAATCTAAAAAACCATAAGAAAAGGGCAATTACTTGGAACTGGAGAACTCAAAAAGCTTCCCAGTGCTGGAAAAAATAATGACGGCAACATCCGCTTCACAAAGAACAGACAGTTCGTGGGCCTTCTTCAGCAGACCTTGACGCCTCTTGGAGAATGTAACTTGCCTGCTATTCGAGTTCTCGATCTTCTTTATCTCGATCTTTCCACGACCCATTTTTTCTCTCCAAAAACCCACAAAAATAACAGATTCAAAATCCCAAAAGAGCAACTCCTCTTCAATCTCTTTCGCTCAACCGTTTATCTACGCATGCATGTTTATAAATGGATACAGAGGGAGCAGTTTTCAGAGGGTTTTGACTAAAAAGGGTAAAGAAAAGGGTTTGCCAAATATGGTGAAAGAGAGAGAGGAATAGAATACAGAGAGGCGTAATTTATATGGCACCAGATGGCACTGAAACGGCAAGCTTTTGCATGGCTATTGTACAGTGTATGACTCTTTTCCCGACTCATCGTTGCCGCATTAAGCCCGGGCTTTGCTTTTATTGGGTTTCGCCATGGGACCCACTTTCCACTTTTCTTGTTATATACAGTTCTATGCCTACAAGAGTTACTATACATACAGTATCACAATCTGCCTAGATTTGGCAAATTCTTGAAGAATCCCAGTATCTATTTCTGTAATTTGGTCCCTTTGAGGGGCTTTTTGGTCAGAAAGTCTGTTATTTCCTAATTTATTGTTAATTTATGGCGTCTTTATCTGTTCATTAAAAGGGTAAATATTATTTTCAGCATCTTGCTTGTGATTTTTTGAAATCTAAGTTGTGAATTTCCTTCAAATGTTTGAAATTTATTATTTCTGGTTAAAGGGTTTGCCATAAATAATGGTGGAAGAGAATGGATGGAAGGTGGGTATAATTGTAATTTCATGTTGTGTTATGGAGTTAGAGATGTCAATCCGAGTGGTCTGGGCCGGGTCGGCCCGCCAACATATAAGACCAGTAACTGCCCGCGTGAAAAAAAAGCCCGCTCGCTACGGGTTCAGGGCAGGTTTCAGGTCTGCCTACAAATTTTGGACTACAACCTAAGCCCGTCCGCTGACCCATGCGGATCGAGCCCATACGGGTCGCGATTTATTTCGATTTGACCCGTATTATTGTATAAATAAAATTATAGAAGTGTAGAAATTTTCATATTTATAGTAAAAAATATTTTTTTTAAATGTATACTAAGAATTGAACAAAATGAGAAATTCATATTTATACCAAGAAATGTTTACATAGAATTCAAATTTAATGTTANCTTTGCAAAGTTAAATTTAACTTAAACAAATAACAACTAAATGCATTTCTAATTACTATTATAAAAAAAAATTAATTTTTTAAATTTTTTTTTCGCGGGCCAGCGGGTTAACTGCGGCCCGTGATGGTGCAACCCGTGAAACCCACAGGTCACAACTCCTTGACCCGTGAACTGTTCGCTCGGGTCATAAGTCTGCCCGCGATCTTGGGTCGATCCGGATCGATTTTCACGGATCTGGTCGACCTGTCCGTTTTGACATATCTATATGAAGTTATGACGCTTTACGGTTTTTCTTTTTTTACTTTTACTTTTGATTATTTCAAAATTTTACTTTGCCCTTCTTTGGTACAATTTTTCTAAAATTTATTTATCTTCAAACTTCTTTTAACCACGTATATTTTTGATAAAATAATTTTATACTTTCACTACAGTATTTTTCTATTTTTTAACAACACATCTTTCAAAAAAATAATTTTCACAAACTTTATTTTCAAAATTTTTTCATCAAACTGCATGATTTTCAAAAGCTTTTTTGTTGTCTTGTACAAGTATATTTACCTTGTGTACTAGGTTTTGTCTTGTCAATGAAAGTTTATCATCTTTTACTCTAGATTATTTGCTTGTTTTCCTTGTTGAGATTTAAAAAAAAAAAAAAAGTGCATAAGAGGATAAAAGTTGTGTGTCTATCTAACATGTTATTAAAATTAATGTTTAATATCGAACATATGATTATAAGGAACTTATAGCCCCTATTTGGGCTTCATTATCAAAAAAGGTTAATACATTTGTACATAATAGATTATTCCCTCTCACATAGTGTGCGGGGCTCGCATGTATTTAAAAATTTCGACAATTTGGTCAGCATCCTCATTGTGAGTAGTAAGTAAAAAATTCGATAAAAAAATTCAATACATATAGTATGATCCTATCAAAAAACTCATTTTCCTATAAATTCATTTTCTATTATACATTCTCCCAATAAAATAATGTTGCGCATAAATTCAAAATATTTTTTGATTTTTTAACTACACATTCTTTAAAAGAAAAATCACTATTTCGTTTCGTCAAAAAATTAGGCTCAAACACACAATATTTTCCAAAAATTATTCTGAGTTGTATATCGGCTCACGTCAAAACAATTAAATCAAAAAGAGAATATTTTGTGGCACCTGCAACATTCCAATTTATTTCGTTAAAGCGTGTAGTGTAAAACTAGCAATAAATCTAACAAACAAGAAAGAATTAGTCATTTAGATTCAGATGAAATAGCTTGAAGAGTTAAAATTATTTTCCATGGCTCGAGATGGAAAGAACGAGGGACATGCTATTTCTACACCAACAAAGTACGACAAAGAAAGTTTGGGACGTTTGAGTGTGAACCTATATTAAACACGATCAAGATTAAATCCAAACTATGCACAAAGACTTGGAATATTCAATCATGCATTGACAACTAGTCTACCCATTGTTCAGACAACTCGATATTGTGTATGGAGCTGGGATAGCAAGTCGCTTTATAGAAAAGTCGAAAAAGCTACATCTTAAATTGGTATACTTAAAGGAATTATGTTTTTTGTATACTTGTGGTTGATAGCATCTTTGACATTTTCCTATGTGTAGGAAATCAGGTCATTAATTGAAAAAAAAGTATTGTAAAAATTAATGTACAAAAATTTACCATTCATATGATGTCAAACTTGATGTAATACATAATGTTCATAGCACGATTGTAATTAAAGATAAGCGCAAAAAGTGGTGTGCAAAGTAAATTTATTTTTTTATACCACTTAATGTCATTTGTATAAATTTTCCCTTGAACAAGGGATATACTATTTTCTATTTTTTGAGTACTTAAGCTTAAGAGTCTAGAAATTGGGGCTAATGGACAACCTCGTATCAAAGGGCTAGCACCCATCTTTGTTCTTAAGCCCACTAAACAGGGACATAATCAATAGAAAATTACCCAAAACTACCAATAAAGTATATTATTCAAAAAATAAGGAGGATTTGTTTTAATTTCTCAAATCATGTGATGACGAAGATTCAGTATATTAATTAATATGATTAATTTACTTTTCTCCCTCTAATAATTTCTTNAATCATGTGATGACGAAGATTCAGAATATTAATTAATATGATTAATTTACTTTTCTCCCTCTAATAATTTCTTTCGATATTTTCTCTCTCCCAAAAAACCCCTCACACAAATTTTTTTTTTCCCTCACACCATTTCTCTTAGAGTTCGTTTGATTGCAAATGTAAAATTTAGGTGGAAAGAAAATGAATTACAGAGAATTAAATTGTCTAGAATTTATTTTCTGAGAATTGTAATTAATTGTGTTTGATTGATATAATTTTTCACCTGAAAAATGTTGAAAGTTTGGTGTCCGTTTGACTTCGTTTTTCATGAAAACTGTCCATTAAAGTGATAATTTTTATCATTGGATCTAGAATTTGTTCCAATTGCCAAAAAAAAAAAAATACCATACCGAATAACATTCATTTAGCTTTGTTTTGCATGAAAATTGTCAATAAAAGTGATTTTTTTTTTTAACCATTGTGTCTAGAAATTTTTCCAATTGCCAAAAAAAAAAAGAAAGGTGGAAAATCAATTACCACCAAAATAAAAAGAAAATGAATTCCTTGAAAACCAAGAAAACTGGCGTGTGAGAGTAGGAGGTGGAAAACGATTTTCGGGAAAAAAATTTCATATCAAACACTACAAAATTTGGAAAATGGGAAAAACATGGAAAATGTTGTGTATCAAATGGGGCCTTACTACTCTCTCTATCCAAAAAGCAACACCATTTCTCCTATATCGATATGATTTCTCTCTAACAATTTCTTCACCTTCTCTCTAGAACATGAAGCACCATTTTAAATTCAATCCATCTGGCAAAAGATCTCACCTAAAAATCTTGACGACGACAACAAATCATTCTCTCGACGGCGATGCAGTTTTACTTGTAATAGATCAGTTCGATAATATGGAGGTGGAGGTGGAGGTGGATGTGGTGTTTGTTGCAGGTGCAAGTGCAAGTGCAAGTGACGGTGGTTACGAGTTGGAGGTGGAGATGATGGCGGATTCAAGGTGGATTGGTGGTGGTGGTGATTGTGTGGATTTGAAGTGGGGTGGTGGGGATGCGATAGACGCAAGGGATGCCTGTGGTGGATTAAATCTGTGTCAATTATGACAAAACATGTCTGTTTGTAACTAGATCTGTTTTGTATGTGACCAAATTAACAGTGATCACAGAATGTCAAGCTAAAAACAAATTTGTCATAGTTAGTCAGAGATAACAGAAGTTTGGACTAGTGGTGGATGAAGTTGTCATTGATCGAAGTAGGAGTTTTGAGAGAGAGAAATTAATTATATATGAATATATTTATGTTTGTATATATATATATACACACACACACACCCATATATTTATATATATATATAGAGAGAGAGAGAGAGAGAGAGAGAGAGAGAGAGAGAGAGAGAGAGTATATTACTCAAAATCATAAATAATATGATTACTTGGACTTTTTTACATATTTTCCAAAATTTCAACAAAAATATATTTATCAAAATCATAAACACTACAATTNATTATATTGTATTTATCACCTTGAGTTTTGCAACTATTTTATTTGGTTGTTATTTATAAATTGTGATTCTTATAGTCTAATTGTTGTGTATTTTTCCCTTATCAATATCCATGGTTTTTACCTTTTAGCTATTTTTTTTCCTTCACATTTTTTAACTTTCCGTTTTGGTTACCCTTTGTTCTTGACAATATTCGTTTCCAAGGGTCCTGTAAGCATAAATCATGAAATAAAAATACGAGTAACTTTTTATGATAGCAGAAAAGAGATTTCTTCCTAGTGCTTGCATTGTATGTTAATTCGATATGATATTTACTTATTCAAAAGTTCATAAAATAAGACTTTAGTAGAAATTATATTAGTATATTTTTCAGGTATGTTGTTTGGTTTTTGTTGAAAATGATCGATTTCTCTATTAAGGAATTGAGTCAACTTCATGATGTCACCATTGTTCGCCTCTTAGCAATTTTAACTCTACATTATCGAGTCTCGAGTTTTATAAACACTAACTTTGAGTGGCACAAATACTTTACATAGATTATTCTTTTTTCTTTTTTTTTTTTCCATATTTAAACACATTTAAGATTTTACCCTAAAAATTTCCTAGTAAGATGGTGGATCCCTTCACTCCAATGTTAAAATTTGACTACTCGTTGAATAGGATAACTAACAAATTGCTCATATAACTTTATTTTTTTTCAAGAGTTAAGCCTGTTTGAACATGACCACGTAAGCCTGACCCTCATGTAGAATGGTCCTTTTTCTGTCGTCATTCAATTCAAAATTAGTTCCTAGCATTTTGCTATATCATTGGGACATGAAAGACATTGCATTTACATTTAAATAGTATTAAATTTTCTTTCACTTTTTTTCCTCATTTGGGAAAAAATGATTTCGAAAAAAGTACTATAACATCAATGGCTTGTTTGATCCTCTTTTTATCTTGGAAAAAATGAGTTATGTAATAACAATTTTTTTTTGAGAATGTGTGGTTAAAAAGTAAGAAAAAGTTTTGAATTTACTTGTAAAATTATTTTATTGAAAGAATGTGTAGTTAAAAATAAGTTTAGAGAAAAATGAGGCTCAATCTGGATCGTGTCAATAATAGACAAGTTAGATGAACTATTGATGAAGAACTAAAACGAACAGCTAAAAGACAATTAGATAAAAGACAACCTCTATCAAAAGTTTCCTGATTGTACACATGAAATGTTGTGGACAAACTTGCTTCTTTTATATTCCCCGACTTAGCCTACACGATTCACCTCATCATTTCTTGTCATGGCAAAATCAACACAGATGTATATCACAAAATAAGTAACTAAAACTAAAAGGAATAATGCAATTCATTGACTTATGTTCATGTCCTTTATTTAATTCATTTAGGTACATATGACAGACTTGGAGGAGTTAAATCTAAGCTGGTACAGACCAACAATCAATTATTCTTTACTTAGATAAACCTTTTGACAATAACTTTCAGTTCAATTATCAAGAACTAAATCATCCTCATTGTGCCTGTCAATAAAAGCAAAGGCTTCTCATGACTAGTTTGGCTTGACATGCTTCAGTAGTTTACAAGTAAAATCAGTGCATAAAGTGAAGAAAACTTACATAACCAAGTTCAATCTGTTCTCTGTATGGTATCATCAGTCAAACTATTGGTAGATCTGTCACTGCTAAGAATTGGCTCATCAATCTTTTTACACACATATATAAAATGGGAGTCCGGATCTTCCAAAGTATAATCTGCCGGGAGTAGACCTTTCTCTGTCATAGGAATGGGTTCCAAGTATGACTTTGGAGTGGAACCAGCAGGCTTTTGAAATCCAGGTCTCGCTGCAGAATGGGAAGGAAAAATAATAATTTTGTTAACACCGTCTCTTTTTAGCAATTACCAGACAGTATCTTAGTAAAAATGGAGAAACTGCTAGCACTTATTTTCTGGTGCATAAACACACAATTCACAATTTTTGTTTAAAACAGGACAGCTCAAAAGTTTGAATATGATACAAGTCATTGTTCTCAGAAGAGAAGAAATCCTGAATTGAAGCAGCTGTGGATCATGTAGAGTAATAAGTTAGGTTAATAGGTGAGAAGGGCAGAAAAAGAATTAGTGATCTACTGATTGAACCATTTCTCTAAACTTAACACCTCTTTTTAATAGGATAAGACGGAGGGCAACTAATGCAATTTAACAGAAGTGTGAGGACCAGAACCTATAACTCTATGACCATTTCCTGAAGTCAAGGCATAGCACACGAGCAACAAAAGATTGGACAGTTAATTATGACCACAGCCATATCTAATCGCCTCTGGTCCTTATAAAAGGTGAAACTGTCAGCATATTGAAGCAACTTATTTTTGGTGGCCGACGTTAGTCGTCGATCGGAGCAAGGGTTGTTACAGCAAAATGCCCTGCCATAGTCACGAGTCTCTTTATTCATGATTCTAGTTATAGTCGACAAGGTTGAAACTTCGAATAGGAGGACAATCATTGCATTGACTTGACTGTATGGTAAACGACTTAGGTAAATGAGTAGAGTATAGGGGAGCACTTAAGAAAGCCATGTTGACAGAACCTGGCACTCTGGTCAAAGTACAGCAGAGAACATACCATATAGAACCATGTCTAATGGTAAAAGGGCAACACTCATTACTTCTAGGAAAATGACACTGATTAAACATGTTAGTGAATCCTTCCTTTCACAAGGTCAGTCCACAAAAGCGAATGTGGATTAGTCGAGGTGCAGCAAGACTGTAACAATTTCAAGCTCACAACTGAACATACTCCAGCCACAAAGAATCAGCTAAGGTTGGAGCATCCCACTAAATTAACACGGAAAAAATTATTCGAAAGAAAATAAGCTACAAGTAGTCCAAACACTTAAACTTTAGACAAAGATTATATTTTGTGCTAGCAGAATGCCTCCAACAATATGCTGCCAAAATATAAAGATCTAAGGATGGATTTAAGAATTCTAAAGTACAAAAGTAAGGAAAGATTGTCCAGACGTCATTCCATTTAGTTTGAAATGGTATACTTCATTTCAGATTCTTTCAGAAAAACAAACTGCTGTGAAAAAGGAGCAGTTCAATTTACGAGCTTCCAGACATTTTTCCCTCCTAAAACATCCTGAAATGGATCAAAAGGATCTTAGCTTATTTCTCTTTCAGAACACTGGCACAAAGCTTTCCTAAACAGTCTTTCTCAAATCTCAGTAAAATACATAATAATTTAGACCATCTAGCGACGTCAGATGCCAAAAACAAGGAAAACTCTTCCATAATCATGAAGTTACCCCTGTACTTTCAAGAATAATCTGCACTCTTGAATAACATCAACAATTCTCCTAAAATTGCCTTCATCTAAATCTTGCCTCATGCAGTTGCTCTACAGACATTCAATACCGTCTCTTCTCTTTTTAATAAGGAAAAAACATTTTCCTTCTTCCAACTGAACCTTCAAGCAGACATATTATATGTCCAACTTCCTCTCCCTTTGCTCCATAAAACATATGAGCACTATTTTTTCTCTTCCTCAAAATAGGACAGGCATCAGGAGGCTCATACGTTCATTCTGTACATCTTTGTTCCCTTGTTTGTTAAAAGTAGATATTTTGGGTGTTTAGTGCTAAATGTATATAAAGCAATGTGGACGAATAGTCAGTTAACAGAAGTAGACAAAAATGTAAATGTTCTTGACTCTTTAACTCCATGGATCTCATGTTGTGTTTTCCTACAAGAAAGTTGAATTTGAAGCCATCTTTTTTCCTCAGCAACATGAGAGCAGTCAGCAGAGAGTGCCTTTCCACATTATAGCAACTAAAAATATTTTATTGTCAGCAAAACAAGCAGTACAAAGTGCCAGCATATAAATCTCTCTTCTCAAACTAGGTGGTGTAAATTATAAATAGAGAGCAAGGAATCACACTTTCGTCACATTACATGTCCACATAGATATATAGATTATAGATATGTATACCCAATGTATTTGTGCACATTAATACACCTGTAATTATAAAGCATTCACTCAAAAGATAAATACGGTTATGGTCGCTTGAATTTCATTCTCGACTTTGTAGTTTCATCAGAACTAGAACATCAGAGGGACACAGGCAGCACAAGGATACATAAACATTATATATGTTTCATTGTATTGTCATTTTACTTTTAATTCCATTATGTCATAGAATTTCCTTCCAAAAGATGAAAAACATGCAACTCTTAACATGCAACTCTTAACAGATATTCCTTGCTTCTTTTGTAGGCCAGGTTAGAATTATTACTTAAATGCACACGTTCAGGATTTGATTCAGATTGCTTTTCTTAGTTTCTGTTCCTAGCAGCAATTACTTTGAACTGTAATGTCAGTCATACCCATGTCGATGTCAAATGAGAACAATGAATACATAGAACAAATAATTGAAATAAAGTTACATACTTGGTACTCTGTTTCTCATGTTTGGTTACAATTTACATAACAAAATTTAAATGTTCATAAATATTGCAACATCATAAATTCATCAGTTCTTCGGGAAGTACAAATTTTATCAGTTGGGACTGAAATTTTTTTGAATGTTCCATATTGTTTTACCTTAAAATATGAAACTATTATTAGGAGCCTTCAAATTTTATGCCTCGATTTACTCACCACATACACTGTAGCATAATCCTCAGGCAGCTGAGGTGTGCACTCCCAAGTCTTCCCTTTTGTGGGTTTTTTCACCTACTTTCGCTTTTTCACCTTTTGGGCTGTTTCAAAAACAGCTCAATCCTAAAAACTAGAAAAATAAAAAATAAAATTGGAGATTGAAGAGAAAGTGAGTGAAGCACCAGATGTGCCACCTAATCTCTTTTATATTTTTCTTGTTGTTGCCTTTGTATTCTTGTTTTTCTCTTCGGGTTCTTTTTAAGTCAAGGAAACAAAATTATTCAATAGTTTGTTATTTGTTTTAGACTTTTAGATCTAGTTGTGGATTAATTATCTTGTTACATGATTACTACATTATAATTCATTATTTGCTAGTCCATTTTGTGTTTCCAGTTGCAAGATAGACTTTTTAAAATTTTGTTGCAATGTTTAATCATGGTTTTTTTAAATGGGTGTTTATTAATTACCGGTATATTTTGTATTTATATTCTTTGAATTACTTTATTAGTGTATGTTGAGGCTTGCTATTTGAAGCATCTCGATTCTTACACCTCAGCCTTTGTTCGCTTTGTAAAGTAGGAGAAGATATCTTTGCCTGGAAAGTTGTGTGGCACATTAAAACCCAGAAGAAGCTTGCAGTTTTTATCTGATTTTCTGTTCTGAAGGCCATCCTATTGATGATAACCTCTGGAGACGCAGAAAGATCATTGTTAGTTGGGGCCTTGTAAAATTCAGGTACCATGCGCTATTCCTAAGTTTTTGTACCCAGAGAAAATATCGTTAGTTAAAGATTCTTAAAAATTTTTTAATGACAATATTTGTTTTACCAATAGATTATGAACATATGTAACTTTTGGCACCATAGTTATCATAAGCAACCCAGTCATCGACCCGGCCAAGGTATCGGGTCACCGGGTTAATAGTCGAACTAGCTAATGGACTGGGCAGCTGGGTTTCCAGTCAGATAGTCCGGCTTTATAACTATAGACAATAGTTGGCACATTAATCTTATTGATGGGAATCCCAGAAGATTATTCTATGCATACTTTCCATATTAAAATCCTTATTTTACTATATTTCCTAGGACTTTGTTATGTTTGTTTACTAGATTCTCTAAGATTTTATTAGATGTTTACTACTTAAAATAGGTTCTTTGAAACCCTATATCAAGGGGCTTATGCATTGTGATACATATATGAAATGAACCTGATATTCTCCCTCGAGATTCTCTCTGTTTTATCCCTCTTCACTCTTTTTCTTCCTCTTCTTCTTCTTTCACAATCTTGTTCTTGTTTAATTGTGTTCATCGTCAATTGAGTATCAGAGCAAGTCATTTTCCTTTGGCCAAACATTTTTGGTGAAGATTTGATAGGTGTTCAAATTCAAGAGTTTATTTCAATCACCAAATCCCTAGCCACTGCTTCTACCATCCTCCATCATCAAAAAATTCCCACAATAGACCACCAGATTTAACCCAAGAAAAGTAAAAGGGCAGCAACAATCAACAAAAAAAAAATCTGAAAAAAATTGTTCATCGTTACTGTTCTTAGGTACTGTTTGTCAATAGAAAGCCATAAATTCTGCCTTGTTAATAGCTATTAATCTAGGCTGTATATACTCTCATTAATGGAGAGGAGATTTATCTTACCATGTATAGCTTCCTAAAATCACTCTATGTAAATCAGCTAGCTTACCATATATAGCTCCCTAAGATCACTCTGTGTAACAATTTAAATTTCCTTGTATAACTGGCAGTCTTGCCTATATAATGAAAGACCTTCTCAAAAGAGAGGATATTGAGAACCATTCTGTTATGGTATCAGAGCTATTCTCTAAGAAATCTCAGTCCTAGTTTTCTCAGTCATAGCCTCAGTACTTATGGAGAAGTCAGATAATGTTTGTGTCAGATTCACTGGCAAAAGTTATGCTACTTGGAAGTTTCAATTGGATACCTTTCTCAAGGGTAAAGCGTTGTGGGGACATATAGATGGCAGCAGCAAAGGGGGATCTACTGCGGAAAGGTCTGTGGCCGACAAGGCAGCTTGGGATGCCAAAGATAAACAAATCATGTCCTGGATTCTTGGCTCTATGGAGCCACATCTGATTCTTTCTCTGCGTCCTCATAGGTCTGCAAAGGCTATGTGGAATTATCTCCAGCCAGTCTATAACCAAGACAACAATGCTACGCTCTTCCATCTTGAGTTGGCCATTGCTAACTAGGTCTCTGCAGAAGGATTGGAGTCAGGACAACATGTACACAAAATCAGCCAAAGTGACCAATTTCTAATGAAGGCCTGATTTTGAATCTATTCGTGCCTCTCTAGTAAATAGAGATCCTGTTCCAACTTTGGACGCCTGTTTTGGAGAACTCACAACGCCTCAATACTCAGAATATTATGGAGCAGCCTCATATTGCTTCTAATACTGTCTCAGTTGCCTATGCTGCTCATGGCAAGGGGAAGGGTCGTGACATGAGCACCACACAGTGCTATAGTTGCAAGAAATATGGCCATATTGCCCCTCATTGTCCTCAGAAATTTTGTAATTACTGCAAGCAGCCAGGGCACATTATTAAGGATTGTACTATTCGTCCTTCACACTCCAACAAGGTCTATCATGCTGTTGTTACTGGTGACTTACAACCAGCTATGCCTGCTGATACTGCTGCCACTTCTGCTGTTGCTTTATAGCCTCCAGCACCTTTTCTAACTCGAGAAACGGTACAAGAAATTACTGTAAGTGCATTTTCAGCATTGGGTCTTCAAGGTACTGGTTCTTCATCTCCCTCTTGGATCTTAGACTCGGGTACTTCTAATCATATGGCTAATTCTCTCCATGGTTTAAGTAATGTCAGAGAATATTGTGGCTCTTCGCATATTCAAACAGCCAATGGTAGTGCTCTACCCATTGTGGCAGTTGGTGATGTATCTTCTTCCTTTAAGGATGTTCTTGTGTCACCTAATCTCTCTGTGAATTTAGTTTCTGTTGGCCAGATTGTGGACCAAAATTATTATGTACATTTTACTCATGATGGTTGTGTTGTGCATTATCAGATGTCAGGGCAGCTGATAGCGAAGTGGCCTAAGCATGGACATCTCTTTTCTCTACAACTACCTGTTCCACGAAGCCTACCTTCTTTTCTGTACTATCTTTACTTTGTAATAAGTAGTGTCAAATGAAGTCTGGCATAAGTGCCTTGGTCATCTTAATTCTAGGATTCTATCTTATTTGTTGAAATCTCGTCTATTGAATAATAAAGAGCATTCTTCTTCCACCGTGTTTTCTGATTTTGTAACTTGTAAACTTGGCAAAAGACTTTACCCTTTCCTTCCGAAGGAAGTACAGCCACCCACAGTTTTGAGATCATTCATAGTGATGTCTAGGGTATTAGTCATATTATTTCTCATGCCCAATACAAATATTTTGTGACATTTATCGATGACTACAGCAAATATACATGGGTGTATTTCTTGCGGCACAAATAAGAAGTTTTTCATATGTTCAAACTGTTCTTAGCTCTTGTTGACACTCAATTTTCAGCTGCTGTTAAAATTCTTCGGTCCGACTCGGGTGGGGAATATATGTCACATGAGTTCCAATCTTTCTTGCACTCTAAAGGTATCATCTCTCAACGTTCTTGTCCATATACTCCCCAACAAAATGGAGTAGCTGAACGAAAGAATCACCATCTTTTAGATGTTGTCCGAACCATGCTCATTGAGTCTTCGGTTCCTCCTACGTTTTGGGTAGAAGCACTTACCACAGCAACCTTTCTTATAAATAGATTTCCTTCCCAAGTTTTGGATTTCGAGTCTCCATATTTCAGGCTTTATCATCACAATCCTACTTATACAAATCTTCACATTTTTGGGTGTGTATGCCTTTTGCATCTTCCCCCACCGGTCAGAAACAAGCTTTCTGCCCAATCCATCCGTTGTGCCTTCTTGGGATATAGTGTCACACAAGGGTTATTTATGCTATGATCCAAACTCTAATCGAGTTTGTGTTTCAAGGAATGTGCTCTTCTTTGAAAATCAATGGTTCTTTCCTATGTCTTCCTCACCGGAGTCTTCCATTGCTTTCTTGCCTTCTTTTGATGACATTTTTAGAGCTCCTAGTATTCAAATTGAAAGGTTCCAGCCAGGTATGGTATACAACGAAGACCTCCAGTGCTGCCTCCTTCCATTCCTGTCTTGCCATCTGCTCCTTTGCGCAGATCCTCTAGAGTATCTGGTCCTCCTGACCGTTATGGATTCCCGTCACTTGTGGCAGGTACTACTACTTCTGCACTGTCTGCCACTCTATCTTCTATTGTTAGTCCTACTGGTTACTCACAGGCAGTTAAAGAGAAATGCTGGCAGCAGGCCATGCAAGAGGAACTCTGTGCTCTTGAGGCTAATAAGACTTGGGAAGTGGAGGATTGTCCTGCAGGTGCGACTCCACTTGGATGTAAGTGGGTCTATTCTATTAAGGTTAAGTCTGATGGTAGTTTGGACAGGTACAAAGCCCGCTTAGTAGCTCCTGGAAATAATCAAGAATACGGAGTAAACTATGAGGAAACTTTTGCTCCTGTGGCCAAAATGACCACCATCCGCACAATTTTGGCTATTGCTGCTTCTCAAAATTGGGGTTTACACCAAATGGATGTGAAGAACGCCTTTCTTCACAGGGATCTCAAGTAAGATGTTTATATGTGTCCTCCTACATGTTTACTTTCTACCCCTACTTCGGCAGTGTGCAAGTTGCATCGCTCCTTGTATGGTCTCAAACACACCCCTCGTGCATGGTATGAGAAATTTACTTCTACCCTACTCAAGTTTGCTTTTCTCAAAAGCAAGTATGATGCATCTTTATTTCTTCGCAAAACTGAGATTGGTGTTGTCATTCTCTTGGTATATGTTGACGACATAATCATCACGGGTACTGATTCGGTTTTGATCTCCCAATTAAAGCAATATTTACAGAACTCTTTTCACATGAAGGATCTAGGATCTCTTACGTATTTCCTTGGTCTAAAAATTACTGCTGGTTCACATGGTATTTTTTTGTCACAGCACAAGTATGCCCAAGATTTGGTAGCTGCTATTGGTCTCGAGGACTCTACCCCTCTTGATACTCCAATGGATTTAATCTCAAGGTGCGCAAAGAAGAGGTTGACTTGTTATCAAGCCATGTAGCCTATCATACGCTGGTTGGCAGCTTGGTCCATCTTACAATTACTAGACCTGATATTTCCTATGCAGTCCAACAAGTTAGTCAGTCATAGCTTCTCCTCGACACCTTCATATGGCTGCAGTTCGACGAATCATTCGCTATGTCCATGGCACAGCTTTGCGGGGAATTTCCTATCTTGCTGGTACTTCACTTGATCTTGTAGCATATAGTAATGCTGATTATGCCGGGTATAGTGACATTCGATGTTCTACTACGAGTTGGTGTATGTTTCTTGGTCCGATTCTTATTTCTAGGAAAAGCAAGAAATAGGACCGTGTTTCTAAGTCCTCTACCGAGTCCGGATATAGTGCCATGTCCCAAGCTTGCACTGAGATACTTTGGCTCCTAGGGCTATTGGCTGAACTTGGCTGATCTCGAGGTGGTCCTACTTCACTTCATGCAGATAATACTAGTGCCATTCACATTTCAGCCAATCCCACCTTCCATGAACTCACTAAACATATCGAGGTTGATTGTCACTTCTTCCGTAAGGCGTTTGAAACTCGGACTATCTCTTTTCCTCATGTGTCTAGCAATCTTCAAGTGGCAGATATTTTCACCAAAGCTCTCACACGGCAACGTCATAATTTTCTTACAAACAAATTGATGCTTATGGATAACTCACATCAATTTGAGGGGGATGTTAATAGAAGGCCATAAATTCTGCCTTGTTAATAGCTATTAATCTAAGGCTGTATATACACATTAATAAGAGAGGAGATTTAGCTTACCATGTATAGCTTCCTAAAATCACTCTATGTAAATTAGCTAGCTTACCATATATAGCTCCCTAAGATCACTGTGTAATTAGCATGTACAGATTTAAGTTTCCTTATATAACTGACAGTCTTGCCTATATAATGAAAGACCTTCTCAAAAGAGAGGATATTGGGAACCATTCTCTTACTATTCAATGTACTATTCATCCAAAAAATTCCCTTTTCTTTTTTGATTAATTCTTTTATTATTGATTTTAGTTTTTTTATTTTTTATTTAAAGAACAAAAAAAGAGTAAAAAAATGAAAAATTGACTATTGTTTGCTCGATGCAATATTTGTTTTGTTAACGTTAATTGAATCAGCCATTCAGGACAATTCAATCGAATAAGCTTGAAGATGATGATTTGGATACCTTTTGGTTCTTCTAAATCTCGTGCGGTTCTAATTTCTTTTTTTGTTGAAAATGTGCTTTTATTTCGATGTTTTGACTTGTCAATTTTAAAAATAAAAAAGTATATCATATAACACCATGAATTCATATGGTTCTTATACCAACACTATATTCCTAGGTCATTATCACGATATAGTGCCTTCCCCTTGCCAAATCAATTATTTCCCATCTAGGAATTGCTGCTGACATTCATTATCCTTCTAGGCAAATTACATTACGCCCAATGGATTTTGATAGTTTTATTGGTCCCAAGTCATTTCTTGATTGGCTCGATAATCATGAAAAGTTGTGACTTTCATAAATTGAGTGTCTCCCTTCATATTTTTCATGCTAATATGTCACTTGTCGAATTTGCTACGTATTATTGGAAATCATTTTTTCGTGATATTGATTGCCTAGGTTAATGCCTACCAGTTGTGAGATGAGATGAAACGAGTATTGAATAATAAATGCGTCCGTGTATTATCAAACTCGGTTAGATAAATTCTTTTTGCATTTTAGGTAAAGTACATCCATTATTAAAGAATATCTAGCACACTTCAAAGAACTATTGCACAATTGTGACATTTACTAAGCTCCCATCTAACAACATCTAGGTTTCTCAATGGTTTGAATCTTGAAATCTTGTTTCACGACATTCCCACTCTCAAATATTTAGATAAAGCTTACCAGCAAGCCAACTTATAGCACATATCCTTTCATCTTCACCAAACCTTTCATACGTTAAGTCTCCCACCCCAGTCCCAATAGTCACTTTCCAAGTCTGGTTGTGTTATTCATCGTGAAGAAGAAAATGAGGTTTTTATTGTTGAGCCTACTTAATATTCTAATAGTGAAGATGAAAAATACGAAATAATTGACTTCTAACACAATTGAGGATATACCTATAGAGTTGCCACCTAATCCAAACATTTCATGTGTCCTCAGCTTCGTGCCAAAATTGATATCGCCACTCCTTTGTGTGACTTTAACAATGACTTTATTGTAATGTTACCGCAACTTACTGATACTTCTCGTGTTACCATGTTTTATCCAAGGCTATTGTTCAATCGCTTACTTTTCTTTATCCCCTACTAACTACCATCGTATTCTTTTAGCTAAAACTTCTATTTCCCCTTCTCTTAATTTTTATGTTGAGATAAAATGCAAAATTTATTTAAATAAGGGAGAATAGCAGCTACGGTCCCTAACCTTTCAAAACATAGCAGGAATAACCTAAACCGTTCATTTTGGCAGCTGCGGTCCCAAACCTTTACTTATTGTTGTTGAAATATGTATGCAAGTTTAGGTCCGAAAATAAGAGTCCAAACATCACAACATACATGCAATATGGTGCAGCAGAACAAAAGAGTGAATTCTAGACATTTGGCCAAAAAAATGATGCAAGTTTAATGAGTAGTTTTTTAGACACTGTGAAAGAAGATTGTATGTATGAGATATCCAATACCAGTTCTATAGGACAAGAACAAGTGTGTAGCAGTTGTTAATGGTATGGTTGAAGAGCAATACACATTTTGTGGACTATGGTGAGGAGTTGAAGAGGAACAATCTTGGTACTATAGTTCAAGTGGAAGGTCAAGGGACTACTTTCAAATTTACCAATGTTTGGGGGCATATTCAAGGCTAAATGTGGGCTAGGGTTGGATGGATGATTTCTAAAAACGGGACATGGAGGACAACTTCTTCCAGGAGTTGAAACTGATAGTGACAACTGTATGTTCCTCTTAGCATAGGCTATTGTGGATGCAGAAAACAGGGCAAATTGGAGTTGGTTCTTGGAGTTGCTAGTTTTTGACATAGGAATGTACAACAATAGGGTAGGGACATTCATTTCTAACAAGCAGAAGGTCTTGTTGAATCTATTAACCAATTATGTGAAGGAGTAGAGCACAAATGCTATGCAAGGCATTTGTACAGCAACTTCACATTGAGACATAAAGGCCTAACAATGAAAAGCTTGTTTTGGGCTGCATTTTTTTGTAATCTATTCAACTTTTACTGTAGCTGCAACAGAATTTATGAGAGAATCGTGCAAATGAATCATGTGCCAGGAACTAGATTTGAACCGATGACACGAGGATTTTCAATAAACGCTAAAAGGGAATCTGGTGCAAGGTGGGAACATGCATTTGGACCAAGAATTATGAGTATCCTTGAGAATGCTAAAACAGAATCAAGATATTTAAAAGTGGATTATGCAGGTAATGAAAAATTTGAGGTGAGCAATAGGGATGGAATGAGGTGGAGTGTGGATTTGATGAAGAAAGAGTGTGCTTGTAGAAAATGGCAATTAACAAGAATAACATCTCCACATGCAATTGTAGGAATGCTGTCATGCTGTCAAGAAATATTGGTATGTACTAGTATGTTGATCCCTGTTACCAAAAAGCATCATACTTGAGGTCATAAGCCCAATAATTCATCAATGTCGCGACCTGAACTGTGGCCAGAGTTGAGGAAGAACACATTGAAACCACCTGAGAAGAAGAAACAAGCTAGAAGACCAAAAAAGATGAGAAAAATATCACTGGATGAGCCACCTGCTGGTGTGAAGATGGCAAGAACTAGCATGAAAATGACTCGTAAAATGTGGGGGGAGACATGGTATAACAAGAGGACTTGCAAAGCTAGCATGCCCACAGATCAACAACCACGAGCAGAGAAGTCAAAGGGTAAGAGAAAGGCATCAACTTCAATAGAAATGGCTCCACAGAAGAAAAAGACCAAGGACAAGAGTACAAGTGCTTGATCTGTAACGAAATTTTTTTGTTCGATGGAAACATCTTCTATGTAGTCAGTCTCTATCCTAGTAAACATCATGTATGTTTGAACATATTGTATTGAATATTGACTACTACTTTTGGCTATTAAAAATCTTGTTTGCTAGATTTCTGGTTTTTATTTTGTATTTGCCTCTTCTGTATGAATTGTTGTCTGTCATAGGAAATTAACACGATTACTTGGAAACTAGGCTGCAATAGTCATCAAAGGTTTGGGACCTCAACTGCTATTCTCATAAAAGTTTTGGGATTTTTCTGCAATGGTCATAAAAGGTTTGGGACCTCTACTGCACCATCATGAAATACTGCAGGAACCAACATTCTAGATATAAAGATACAGACCCATCTTACTGAGACCTAAAACCATACACAGAACTAAACATCCATTTCACAACTCCCATAAGAAATCCCACCATCCAAGTTCCTGTTGAACGGAGGTTCCTTATTTCAGCTTCCATTTCCAGCCTTGTTCGAAGAAAAGCAGGGATGAGCTCCCTTGATCTGTCGCACATTGGGGGGTTATACCAAGCAAAGAAGTTACACCCAGCCATATCCTGACTACATCAAGTGAGAAATTTTCTTCCTAGGTTCAAGTTCGTCCACAAGGTCTTCATTTGCAACGGGCTTCCACATCTGCACACATTCATTTCCATAGTTGCTCACTGGTAAGAAAGTGTTACAGTGAAAAGAGAGAGGGTTTTTAAACATAATATTGGAGGGAAGTGGAAATAGAGATATGACCAATTTGCCCTTCTCTTAAATGGTCAAAATGAGGAAAAACATTTGGGTCAACTAACGGATGGATGGATGGACGGATTCCATCCACGTGTCCTCCACCTGCAATGATATGTAAATGTGCTACCAAAATGAAAGGTTCGGGTAATTCCTCCTAAGTTTTGAACGCAACTGCTATTCTCCCTTTAAATAATGAAAATTATGAGCTTGCCTTTGATGCAAAGTTTAGACATGAATACTTATGCAGAGATTTTTATGTACTATTATGTGTTCTTTAGTACAATTTCGAAACAAAAAAAAAATTGGATCACTCACTTGAAAATAATCAACTGCCAAAATGAAAAATTTGGGTAATTCCTGCTAAGTTTTGAAAGGTTACGGACCGCAGCTGCTATTCTCCCTTTAAATAACGAAAATTATGAGCTTGCCTTTGATGTAGAGTTTAGACACGAATACATGTACTATTATGTATTCTTTAGTATGATTTCGAAATATATAAAGAAAAATATTTGGATCACTCACTTGAAAATAATCTATTTGAGTGGTAATCACACTTAAATGAAGGTTTTGTTGTTTCCACATCGGAATATGTTCAAGCTACCGACGTTGCATTCATTTAAGTCTGCAGGTCAATCTATCATGATAGTGCATCGTATTCATGTGGATTCCGTAGTATTTTTTGAGGATGAGTGCACATATTATTGATTTTGGAGTTTTTTGTCCCAACTTGATTAACATGAAAGATTGTCTCCCTTGGACAGATCATATTTTTAGGGATAATTTGCAGATTATCGTCATATGGTCGATTTCATTATGTAGTCAGGAAGAAATATCGTCCTCCGGGCGCAGAAGTTGCAGTTTATCTCAAGTCGAATTCTGGAGAAATTATGGGAATCCTAGAAGATTATTATATGAATACATTTCATGTTTGGATTCTTATTTTAGGAAAAATTAAAAGATTTTGTTCACAAGATTTTCTACGATTTTATTATGTTCATTTACTAGATTCTCTAAGATTTAAATAGATGTTTCCTACTCCGAATAGATTCTTTGAAATTCTATATAAAAGGATTTATGCATTGTAATAAACATNTCTCTTTATTGTATCCCTCTTCTTCTCTCTTTTTCTCTCCTCTTTTACTCTTTCTCCACTCTCTTCCTCGTTATTTCTCAATCTTGTTCTTGTTCAATTGTGTTCATCGTCACTTATTTTCTAAAATTTTTTCATTGCACCAAGTAGAAATTAGTCAAAATTAGGAACTCCATCAAAATAACCATATTAAAGACGCTATGAAACATAAACTACATTTACCACCCAAGTTCAGCAGTTACTTAAAAGCGTACACTGCCCATGACAAAAAGTTAAGCCTTATGCCTAAGAAACTTGGTTTCATCTACATGAGTCCTTTTTTGTCACTACGTTTGTTCCAACGCTATATCTATCAAGAGGTCAGAAGAAATCATGTCTTTACCAACCCTATAAGTTCATTTTAATTTTGGTATACCTTTCTTTTCTTTCCAACCTATTCTTCTAGAATTGCAATTCTCTTGTTAATGAAAGCTTCTTCATGTCTGAATAAGAAAGCAAATTACTAAAACTTCAACAGCTCTGGAAATAAAGGCAATGCCCATATTTCATTATGAACAGGGTAAAATTTGCTCAAGTGCCACTTTATATTTCTCAATCAGGCCTTCTCTTTTTGCAGGTTCCACACCGCAAAATAATCACCGTAATAAGATGGCAAATCATAGGTAGCTATACTCACAGTTTTGAGTTATAACAAACCTTAGAAACACATTTTCTCTCAAAATTAGGTCTTTATAGTTGCCTGCTATTTCTCTATTGCAACAAAAATGGCAAACAACAAAGTGAGAATTATTTAGAATTTCAGTTTTGAGCTTGGTAATTACAACCCTGCAGCTCAGACTTGAGCCAACTAGATGGAAATTTTCAATCTTTTGCCAGATGTTGCGAGTTGTCCATTCCTGGACAAATTTTCCATGCTGAAAATTATAGAGATTTTGTAAATTTCACCTCATGTATCAAGTATTTCACTCTTTATGATTAAAGGTCACATCTCGACTTTTAGTGCCTTTGAATAAGTGATATAATCATGGAAAGCATTAAGGAATTAGCTCTACATTCAGAAGAATACCTACTTATCTCAAGATATCCCTTGAATTTTATTCCACCTTTTGGTGCGGAGCGGAACTAAAATTCTTGAAACAAGAATAAAGTTGAAAAACTCAAAAATATGTAGAGAATAATTTGATTATAACAAATTGATTCATTGAAAAGTGTATATTGTCTTTGTTTATATAGGGAAAATAATACAATTTTAACAATATAAGAAAACTAAACTATAATCATAAAAGGAAAGAAAACTAAAATCCTAAAATCAAAATCATAATCTAAAAGAAAGAAAAATCATATTCTAATCAAGAAAGAAGAAAACATAGAAAGAAGAAAGAGAAAAAATCCTATTTAGAATAGGATTGTTCTACATTATTCTCCCCACTTGAAGAAAAACTCATTCTCGAGTTTGGTTGAATAAAAGAAAAGCAATCAATCTGGAAGTAAATACTAAAAAAAAATTGCCAATACTAACAATGAAAAATGTCCATCCCTTGATGTGCTCGAAAAATATCATTATATTCCTCAGTTATATTTGAAATCAACTTTGTTCCTACCTTGTTCATTATATTTTCCTCATTGACACTTCCTCTTTAACATTCCTTCATAAAGAAAGCTTGAGTCCACTCTCAATAGAGGTCGCTAGTGCTATTTCCAATTAACTAGTGTGGTAACTCAAATCCTCAACGTCCACATTTCCCTTATGCTTATGAAAACCATTGACATTGAAACCACATAGGTCTACGAAACTTTTATACTCAATTTGATAAGTCTCACTTTTGATTCCTTTGTGATTGAAAATTCAATTCTCTTTTCTTGAACAACTTGTTCATCAACGAAGTGCTGCTTGATCTTGGAGTCTTCAATTGCAATTTCATTTGAGTGATATTCATCGTCAATTTCCATCTATAATTAATAAGCAGGTCTAGGATTTTCAACTTGCACGTGCTTTTCTACCTCTAATATAGTATCATGTTAAGCAATATTCTATCATTTTGAATAACATTTTTTTAACCTCATCATATGCCTTATAAAATTTTGCTCTTTATTTATATTGGTGTTCCTAAATGCTCATCATGTGACAATAAAACAATTTTCTTATCGTACCACCAAAATATATACACATTATCTCGATTTATGTAAGTGACATTTACATCATAGTACCATGGTTGTTCCCAAAGTATATGACAATCATCCATCCCCGACCATGTTACACACAATCTCATCTTTGTAGTACATTTAAATAGAAAGTAAAAATTTGCATACCTCCATATGTTGAATTTCTTACCCCTTTTAACTAGTGAAACTTAATAGCAAGATAAGTATTTTTCACTATTCAAATTTAAATCTTTAACCAATGCTTTGGATTCTATGTTCTCACTACTCCCACCGTCTATTATCAAGTTGCATACTTTGTTGTTGATAGTATATCGTGTTCTAAAAATCTTGTCAAGCTTCAAACTGGGCTCCTTTATATCTCCCTAATAGATCTTCACAGAATCCTAGATAGCTTATGAGTATTTCATCTTAGATAGGACTCGAAGAAACTCTCTAGTCGCATGTTGTCATGTTCTAGGCTTGTTGAAGCAACCAACATTTATAATAGTCAAAGCGTGCAAATTTTTGTCAATTGTGTTTTCAAGCATATCCATCCTTTGTTCCAAATTCTGGACCAAGGTTGGTAAATTTGCAATCCTCTGATCATAGAGAAAATGTGTACCGCTACCACCATAGGTAGCCATCAATCAAAGGCAAACCTTGTTCTGATACCAATTTTGGTGTAAAAGTGAAATTAAAATTCTAGAAACAAGAATAAAGTTGAAAAACTCAAAAATATATACAAAATAATTTGATTAAAATGGTTTGATTCATTGAAAAATATACAAAGCCTTTTATTTATATGGGTAAAAATAAAATCATATTCTAAATAAGAAAGAAGAAGAAGAGAACGAGATAAAATCCTACTACAATAAGAAATTAAATTTGAATAGAATTGTCCTAAATCACCTTTGTCAACCTATGCATATGTCATCAACTTCAAATAAGTGACTTTTTTTTTTTTTTTTCCCTATAGAGAACAAGAGACAAGACTTTGCAGCAATAAAACTTGAAAGAAAGTTTCTTTTCCAGGTATTCTAAAAGTCGAAAATAAGAATCTTGGCGAAAATGGTGAACTCAATAATTCTTGTTCTCCCATATATTCTAATTCAATTAATTCATATTTTAGCATTTCAATGAATTTGCATAATGTCCATATTTATTAAGTGCTTCTTGTTTCCTATAAATAGAAAAAGACAGCAAAAGAAATAGAATCGTAGAAGAAGTTTATAATAACATTTGCTGAGATATTTACTTAATTACCCTAAGAATTAAAAAAAAAAAAGGTCTTGTTACTAAGAAAATTAGCACCATTCACATCCGTAGGGTATCATACTATCATTAAGAGGAAAACTGTGCTAAGGGAGTTGAGTAGAATCTTATACACTGTAATTAGGACATAATGAATAGACTAACATGCAGATTCTGCATATCCCAGAATATAACTCTAATTTTTCACATACTCCTATCACAACATAAGCTCAATCCAAGCAAACACTTCATACTTATGGATGATCGACATGGAAAATGTACAATACCTTTTTTTAATGGGAAAGAATCCAAAATATCTTGAAATCTAAAATGCAACAGAAGGAACTTCCACGACAAGCAAAAAGCACTTACGTATAATGTATAATTCAATTTTCCAATTGTAAACTGGTCGATTTATATGGGGCATCCGCACAGTAGGATCACCGTATGTTATCTGCAAACAGCCAAGAAAAGAAAATTTTATTTCGGCATACAAGAATGGTAAGAACGGACAAGAGAACATTTTCATGCATAAATTTACCAGCATATAAACTCCTCCAGGTTTAAGAAGCCTACAAGTGGAAAATTATCATAATATTTATCATCTGAAAACAGTGATCATAAGCAGAAAAGTAGATTCTAAACAATTACAGAAAATACAGAACATCTCAATTCCATAACAAATTAATATTATTAACAACAATAAATTATTACTGTGCCTGCAACCTGCTCACTTCCCCCAACATTTGAGCAGCGTTAATTGGAGCACCAGTGCCACACTTCAAATCCATGAGCATATAAGAAAAAGTAACAAGGAAGAAAAGGAATTAGAACATATTAAATAAAAAAATCTACTAAGGAGGCAAAGTAAAAATATAACTCACCATCAATGAATCAAGAGTCCCTATTATGCAAAGCAGCAGGTTCATGCAAAATATAAAAGGAAAAATATTTATTGTCTCTTTACATTACAATATACGAAATTACAAATTACAAAGAAACTAAATAGCGCAGCCACTTACCTTTATCTATGACGCTATCAAATGATTCATCAGGAAATAAACTCATATCTTTAACGTCCATTTGCATGTCTTTTGAATTACATAAGGAAATATTTCGATAAAATAATTGATATTTGGCTATTTGGAATGGAAAGGGAAAAAAGACCTGCTTGAACTCTCAATAAAAACATTCAAACATACTTTTAATGAGGGCTTCAAAAATTGAACTAGAGCTTTTCTAACACTGACACTCTTGTCAAAGAAACAAAAATCATATTATGCAATGTGATCAAAAAGTTGGTTTACAGTATTTTTCATGTCACTTGTTTCACCAAATATAAACATAAAAAACATTTCTAACAGCTGAATAGGCAAAAGCATTTGATGTTTCCTAAATCAACATTCAGACCAATGTCAAGAATAAAAAATTGACAAATGATCCAAAAAATACCCCTGAAAATCTAATAAAGAATCCTAATGAGGATACATTTCAACTGAGGGAAATTCTCATACTTCTTTCTCATCATGTCAATAGCCACTGACGATATGTCAATGTTCATAATATCTTCAAAACCATCCTTAACCATGTCCTCTGATATAACTGCAAAGCAAATCATCTACAGCATCAGCAATGTCTTAAAACCAAAATGCAAGTCATGCATATAGAAATAGAACACATAATTCACGACAAATGGCTGGATCTACACCAAGAGTGAAGAAGATAAAGAAGCTGTTATAGCACCAATAAAGGAAAACAATGAATATGACAAGTATGAGATAATAAAAGCAATTTCCATTTTGACATAAAAAACATTACAATTAAGATTAAATCCAAAACCCCAAAAGGCAAGAAATCATTGAATTCTAATTACTAAAGTCTAAAGATAATTGGTCACCTGAAAAATCTGAAGAGTTGCCCCAAATTTTCAATTAAAGCTTGTCTCAAAATCTCTTTCCCTTTTAACAAAATTTAATTCATCATGCCAGAAAGAAAATGAAAAGGAAAAAACTACAAAGTTAAACCATTTTTAGTTGTAAAACGGAAAAAGATACAATTGTGAAAAGCTGCTATGCAGATTTTTTTCATAATAATGAGAAGTTCAATATGTAGTGCTCAAGTTTTTCCGCAGATTGAAATTGAAAATGAGGCAAAGAGTTGGGGAAAACTGAAAAGTACCAGCATTGCCACAGCCCACCATCAGAACACGGGAAGTAGGAGAGATGTATTTACGAACAAAAGGGCGGAGCGCAGAATACCGTTGGTACCAATCGAAAGAACCACAGTTGGAATCTTGGATGTAACGGGCGTCCCAGTAGAGGGCGTCGCCATAGTTGTATGAATTGCATGCCGACACGTCCCTGAACATAGCTCCTCCGCTGTCTCGGTGGTGGTTGGATTCTGCTCTGCGGCGGTGGGTGTGGTGTTTATATTGGGGGTGGGAGATTGAGGATTTTTGTGGGGAGTAGAAGTGAAGTCTGCGCTTGTCTAGTTCTAAGTGCTGACATATAAGACATGTACAACTCTCCGAGCACGGTGTACTATTTTAGATGTTAACGTTATTAACGTTGACAGCTTCACCTCCGAGTTTCTTCAGGAATGTTCGCAAAAATGGAAGGGGGAAAAAGTACATATGCCCCATTTTGAGTTAAATATTTTATTAATCACTAAACTTATAATTTCGACATACTTTAACTTTAAAATATTTTCGAATAATCACTAAATTTTAACATTTACACTTCATCACTCACTTATCATATTTCATAAGTCATTTAGTTTTAACATGTTACACTATTATTCACCCATCATATTTTCGTATTCACTAAATTTATATCTCTATCATGTCTCGCTCACTGAATTTTAAAATGTTTATAAATGATTACTGAATTTCATAACATTTTTTACTAAAGTTGATTTTTCATGAGATTCGACCTAAATTCAAAAAATAATAAATAAATATTGAATAGATAATGAAACTTTCAATTTAAGAGAAAAATATCGATATTTGTTAAGAAGACATAATTTCTCTAGTCATCAAAAACTATACTCAGGGGAATATGAGAATATTAGGTTCAAATTGATAGAAATCTTAATTTAAATTATAATCTCCCTTTACATAATAGAGTGTAAAGTGTTAAAGTTCAATAATCACTCGGAAGCATTTTAAAGTTACATTAAGTAAAGCGTGACAAATGTATAAATTCAGTGAATAATGGAACATTTAACTCGTCATATTTTCTGTCAAGCAATCTCGTCTAGCACATGTGATATACGCTCAGCCACCCAACAAGTATTAGACAACTGTACTCAACTTGAATTGTACAGGGGAAAAAATCCATTATTTCTTTCTTCGAATTTGGCGGATTGACTAAGCGTTACAAATAACACAGGCATGTCCCTTTTTAGGTCACAATGTGACTTTGTTGTGGGTTGGGTTTGTCCGACCAATATGACGATTGACATTCAGGTTAAAGTATATACGTGTTGGTCTTCTCTTAAGATCCTTTGTATCCTTTCCATCTATACAAACAATTACACACGATGTTGAATCATCTTGTAAGAGGATGGTGTGAAGCATTGAGTAAAAACATG
Source organism: Fraxinus quadrangulata (assembly GCA_903798255.1). Classification (NCBI taxonomy): domain Eukaryota; kingdom Viridiplantae; phylum Streptophyta; class Magnoliopsida; order Lamiales; family Oleaceae; genus Fraxinus; species Fraxinus quadrangulata. The sequence continues at coordinate 31,661 of CAIGRB010164239.1, forward strand.
CACAATGACAAAAAAAAATTCTCCATTACACAAAAAAAAAAAAAAAACATGTACAATGACAAAGAAGTTTTAAAAATTGGACCGACTCGATCAATTCAACCGAGAAAATCGGGACCAAAACCAATTCGATTAAGTTTATAAAACCTATAAGTAAAAACCCGTTTCAAAATTCGTTAAGTTGAGCGATTTTTTAAAAACTCGTGACTCGTTCATAGTTTAACCAGTTCATCCTATATAAATGTATATTTTAAAAAAAGAAAATTAAAATGTTAATTTTTTTTAATTTTTGTAAATATATATTTTCAAATTTTTTAAAAATCACTGATTCAATTCCGGTTCGACCCCTATTTAACCTTTTGACCATTGACACTTTCTCTTATCATGGTCGATATTTAAAATATTGTTTAACCTAGACTTTTATAGACGTTCTTAAAATGATAGGCGCTAATGAAATTTGTGAACTTTTATAGAAAATGTCGGAATTGATGAAAGGATAATTAAATTAGCACTATAGTTTCTACTTGTTTCATCATATTTTAATTGCACTTAAGATTTCAATCTTTGCTCATTGTAGTATTTTTGTACCCGACTTCTTTTCATCACATTCTTATTCTCAGACTTCTATCAATCTACATATTTCATCTCTAATAGCAATTTTTATCAAAAAAGTCTATCGCTATCGAAAAGGCGTAAACGACTTATTTGTCATTATATTTCGGTTTTCCCTCATTTCAAAGTATGCAAACAAAATATTTTGATATAAACCATCGTCAATCACTTGATGTGCTAAATAATAAAGTTATTAAAGTTAGAAGATAGAAATTCGTTGAAAAAACAAGGGACGTATTTGCTACAATCACCAAAAATTGAGACCATTTTGTGTAATTAAATGTGATGAAACAAATAAAAAGTGGTGGAGCCAATATAGCTACCCTCAGTAAATGTCATTCATAAACTTCAATAAAATTAGAACTAATGATTAATATAGATTTTTGTAGAATTCATTTGAGTTTTTCAAATGAACTATTTGTATGACCAAATAATCCAGAATACATAGTAATAACATTATATTTCTCATGTCCAATGAAATTATTTTTTAAAAATATAATAAATACAAACCAGTTAGTTAAATAAATAATCAAAATAAAAACATATTATAATGTATCAATTATTTGATGGAAAAATAAAAATCTATAATGTTCAATATCAACAGTATTTTCAAACCTTTAGAAAATTAGTAAATTAAACAAACGATCATTATATTAAAAAAAATTAATCTATATTTTTTTATAAAGTTTTAATTAAAATTGATCTCATTTCATAGAAAAATAGGAGGAATGGATGAAAAAGAATAGAGCGAAAATGTTGATATGAATTTTTAATTATAAATTGATATTTTTTCATTAAAGGGGAGAAATTAATGGAAAGGAAATGAGTATAAGAAAGGAAGTGAGTATAAGAAATATTGAAGAAAGGGATTACCAATTAACTTGTCACCTCTCTTTCTCTCTTTTGTGAAAGTCTTTTAGATCCCCCCGTTTGGCCCTCATTATTTTTCATTAAATTATAATTTATTTTTCTGTATTCTTATCAATCATACATTCTTCAATAAAATAATATTACACGTAAATCTAAAAAAATTTCATTCTCTTTTAACCACACTTTCTCAAACCAAATTGTTATTTCTCTCATTATAATGTGAAATAATGGGAGCCAAAACGGTACAAAATTTTGGGGGGGTGAATAAGACAAATTTGTGAGATTTTTGTAAGTTAACCCGTTTTCTGTAGTGATTAGGAGGATAATAGATGTCGAGCCCACTCGCGTCCACGCAAGCAAATTTCAACACGTTTTGATCGGAGATTCGAACATAAAAAGGTGTCATTTATGGACGTGGGAGATGTTTTACGACACAAGACAAAAATGTTTAAGTACCAACAATATGATCAAAGATGATTGCAAACAAACAAACAAACAAACAATCATAAACAACTTCACCAAAGTAAAACAAACTTAACTCAAGCAAATAAATATGGAATGAACAAGAGAGAAAGTTGAGTGTGTTTTTCAAGTGTAAAGAGTTACATTGGAAACAAATGTTACAAGAGTTGCATATTTATAGAGTTCGGCCAAGGAAGTTGCCATTGGATAGGAATCAAGTGGCCCCATTTTCTAAACCGAAGCCTTATATCACTCAATCTGCTACGTAATTAATACATTGACAAAGGTTAGCCACCCTATACCCTAGACTAGCAATCCAGACATTCATTATTATAAACGTTACATCAATCATTTTTAGAGATTGCATGTAGATCTTCTAAAAGACAGCAAGTGCTTCAACCTAAAAAGAACTTTGGATGGGACTGTTGACATATGGTCGACTTCATCTTTAATGTTTTGATCATAATAAATAAGATTAAATATTGATTCTAATGATTGATTTTGAGTGATGATAGTTTAATGTTAAAATCAATCAAACATGCTTTATATATCGGATTTGAAATGAAGATCAATGTGAAAGCTAAGCATTCAAGTCAAATCATTCGAAACGAGGCTTAAAAGATAAAACGCCAAGAAAAGATCAAGGTCAAATAAAGAGAATGTATCAAAGAAAAATCAAAACGAAAAGAAAGAAGATCAAATATTTGACTTTCTAGATCATATGTAAAAGTATAATACTTTGATCTTAGTAATGAATGAAAATAGTTCAAAAATTATTTTGTGCACGAAAAATTATTTTCACTACCACTTGCATAAAATATTTTGATCAAAAGTAAAATTGATTTTCAAAATAATGTTTGAATTTATATCATATCTTCATTCAAAATATTTTGCAAAAAAAAAAAAAAAAAGTCAACGGTCAACCGAATGTCCGGTACGGCAAAGGTCAAATTTTTGGCCTGTTCTGACTTCTGACACCTAACGGCTATATTGACTGTCCGGTACGATAGATTTTCATCTGGAGAGAAAATTATTGAAAATCTTTGAGCTTAATTGTTTTTATATTCTATCTCATTTACAAAGAATTTCTTGATTGATCCAAACTAGTTTTATCTATTTCACTAAAAATTCAATTTTGCAAAGAAACTTCTCAATCTTATCTGTTTTCAAATTATTGATAAAAGTTTTCTTTACCAACACTTATATTGAAGTGTAAATCTCTCTTCATACTAAACTTGTTTTATTTGTTAAGAGAGATTGTTTGTTGAAAATTTTGATACAATATTACAAATAATTTCATCATCTATCATTTATCAAAGTTTACAACATCAACACTTGAGTTTTATCATTTGCTATCTATTGAAGTATTTGCCTCTTCTCTTCTTATTCTCAACTTTGAATATATCATTCATTAAGAAGAGAAGATTTCAATTGTAAAATTCATTTGAATTGTGGGTCGTGTTGAAATCCCTTAAAGATCAACATTGTATAAGGATTGGTGCGCCTTATTGTAAGTTACTGTGTGGGTCATATTGAGGTTTTGTAAATCTCAATAGTGTGGGTCGTGTTGAGGTCCTGGAAAGCTCAACATTGTAAATGATCGATACTTCTTGTTGTAAATTACCATTATAGTAAAATTGGCATTGCTCGTGACGGAAAGTTTGGTAATGGGGACGTAGAACACTTTGTGTATCGAACCCCATTAAATCGATTTGTTATCTTTACATTAGTACACTTTACTTTAAATTGCTATTTATATTGTGCAATATCTATACTTGAATTAAGTTATCGAACTTGCATAGTTAATTCTAATATTATACTTGTGCTTATTATTTGAATTAATCTATATATTCTTTACTTGCTTGAATTTATATTAATTTTTCGAAAAATTTTTATAACCCAATTCATCCCCCTCTTAGTTAGTTATTTTTGGCCTAACAGGGACGAGTGCTTCGACTAAAGGGAGCTTCGGATAGAGCGAGGTCTTCAGCTAAAAGAAGTTTCCGAACAAAGGGCATCAACTTCTTCTTTATTTTGACCAATTAGGTCTTTGTTGACTTCGTCAAATCTAACTCATGTCTCTATGTGGACTACGACGTGGTTCCCAGTAAGAGTTTCGGTGACGAGGCGTGACAATAGTTCCCCAAGTCTATGTGTAATTATTTATGTAATGCATAAACTTCTTTTATAAAAACAATTTTTTTGTTGGGGCAATTATTTTACAATGCCACAATAGTCTACTAAGTCTAAATATAAATACTTATATTAGAATTAGAATTTGAAAGTAGAACTATTATGAATTGTTCGAAGTACTTATCGAAGGTTTTGTCCAAAGTTGTGTACTTTGAAGTTTCTAATTGTTTGGAAAAGGTTGGGAAGCAACGGCTAAGGTCCTTTTATCCGAGGTTGTCTGCTCAGAAGTAAGTTTGTATAACTAAAGACTTGCCAAAGTTACTCATGTTGAGGCTAAGGTAGTGTACATTTGCTGTTTGTTGAGACTGTAATGCATTAATTCTGAAGTGGCATGTGTTTTGAAACGTTAGGAACACAAGTCATCCTTAATTATTGTATCCAAATGATATGTTCCATACATGCAAACGTTGCCGCATTAAATGAGCAATGATGAATGTTGCAGGCGTGTTATATGGGAGACAGACGCAGTGGTGCACGTGATGCTGATGCCTTGATCTGGACCATAGAATACGAAGTGGCAAATATGATGGATGGCTCAGATTAAGTCTTAAATGAACGGTTGGATGATTAAGATCGTGATCCAATAGTTGAGGTTGATAACCTCCGCATGGCAATGATTTTGGGTAAAAATCATATTGCTTTTGTGAACAAAAACAATTAAATTCCCTATTCTCTTGTTTTCAACTTTATTGAAATTCTTCCAGTCACTTTCATGAACTCCAACCACTTTTCTTCAGTGATTTTGTTGTTCAACTTCTTAAATATTTTTCAACTTCTTTGATTTTTGAATTTTATGGTTTCTTCACTTTCTGATGGGGGGGACTTAAACATTAGTACTGTGGCTTCTGAGATGGGGTTATAATAAACAATATTGCCGACCTCGTCCAATCCATTAGGGCTGATCATAATGTTTTGACATGTTTTACCCGCCCATTAGCCTGAGGATGTTGGGGTTGGAAAAGTGTTTCTTGATTCCTAGTTCTTCACATAAGTCCATGACCTTCTTATTATCAAATTGCTGCCCATTATCAAATACTATTGAGTGAGGGATTCCAAACCGGCAAATAATGTCCTTCCATAAAAACTTTAGAAGTATTGGCTTTTGTTATTTTGGTCAAGGGTTTGGCTTCCACCCACTTAGTAAAATAGTCAATGGCGATGATTCCGAAGCTGGCACTGTCCCTTCGTTTTGGCAGGAAGTCCTATAAGGTCAATTACCCACTTGGCAAAATGCTAAGGACATGAGACATGTAACACCTCGAAAATTTAGAGAATAAAATTATTTATTTCATTTACTATATTTTATATTTTGAAAGTTGGTAGACCAGAGTAACGTATATTAAATGCAATTTTATTTGGGCCAAATATTTAAATATTGACAGAGTAATGATAAATATATCAATATTGGGCTCGTTGGATGGCTCGTAATTAATTATGCATACTAGGCTCGAGAAAAAATTAATTTAAATAAATGAGGGCCCAGTTATCGAGGTCGAAAGATATCGTCTTTAAATTGTTATTTAATTTAATAAATTAATGGGGTAGGTTAAGAATTTGGCGCGTGTATAGAATGGGTTATTTGTAAATTATTAATTGCTTTCTTTTATAGGACTGTGTGTGTGTATGTGTGTATATATATAATATTTAGAGGCATCCACGTGTATAGGAGAAAAATGTGCCGATTGATTCTATTTTAATACTATTTAAATTCCTCGATTTTGGGAAATTGGTAATGATAGACACTTTGTTTGATTGATGGGAAAGGAAGTGAATTTCAAATTGTATGGAATGATGTGATTGAAACTTTTTAGGTAGTAAATTAGACTAATACATTTACTATGGATTGTCTTCTATATATAGCTATATGAGTATAAGATATTTTTCACCAAACAAATTTTTAAATATGAGTATAAGAGATTTTTCACCAAACAAGTTTTTAACACGACAATAGTTGGAATAAAGATTTTGGACGTGATTTTGTCACTTCTCAAATTATCTTATTTAAGAGGTAGGATATTACGTGCAAGTTGTATGTCCATGCAATGTTATAATTCTTTTTACGTAATTTATTTCATGAAATGCTAATTGACTTGCGGGTCTCAACGAAATGAAATGAAATGTGAGATCTTATTTGAGTTTTCTTAATATATTGCACAGAAATGTAATAGAGTATTCAATTAATCTTCGATTGCTCTTGATGAAAAGATGAAATGATGGTATGGAATGTCATAAATTTATGTTTAAAAAATTATTCTATTATTTTGGACACACGTATCTCAATGAGTTTAAATTACTCATTCTTTTAAAATTTTAACATTTCAGGTTAGATCGATCAACGTGGATGGTGGTTGAACGGTGCGCAGATTGCCAAGTATAATTTTCGAAAAAATATTCAATAACAAATTTTGTTAAGTTGTTCCATGTTTTTCCGTATTTCCATTTATTGTTCTTAAATTCTTAACACTATGTTTTACTCAATTCCATATATTAAGGTTCAAACAATTTAAATTCTTAGTTGAATAATTCCGCTTCAAGTATTATTATGAAATGGTATCGGTAACACCCCAAAATTTAAGTCAATAAATTTGGAGCGCTACAGTATGATATGAGAGCATGGTTTACTTTTCTGTAGACTTTTTTTAAAAAAAAATAAATAAATGTCACTCACTGTTCACGAATGAACAGTGACGTTAAAAAAAGAAAAAACCAATTTCAAAGTAATAGTTATCTTATTAGTCCTTATAAGTCAATACTATGATTTTAATTACGTGAAATATCAAATAAGTTTGTTCTCGACATAAGATGCATATACACATTGATTAAATATAAATAGAAACGATACGTAAAGGGGGTATATAGCATGCTAAGATTAGTTATAATGTGTATACCTTCTGTGTCTATATTAAATTGGTTACTTCATTAACATACATTTTGAGTAAGAAATTATGAATGTTTAACTTAATGCCTTAAAGCTTAAAACCTTATTTTCAATTAAAAGACATGGTTACCACGTACGATTTGTATTATCTTGTATCACATAAAACTAAAACATTTGTTACTCGTAAATATGATATGCGATACACGGTACTTTGTACATGTAGACTTTCTGCCAAACTATTTTGGAAGATAGTATAGAACAAAATTATTTTCTCCTACATAGAAGTTGATTTTTATTTTTATGGGTAGTAAGTTATCAATTTCAAAATTCTATTTCGAATAACAGGTTATTAAATATCAGAAGCTTTCCAATTTATGATTTTCTTAACTAGGACTTAACTATTATAGATATGGTTTTATTTCAACCAAAGATTTATTTGTCCTATAATTTGAATTATGTCATGAGCTTTTATTTAATAAAGTTATGTACTTATATGAATTTTTAATTGTGCCACATTAACATGAAAAAAAAATTCTCTTAAATTCAAATTTCCTATTTATATTATAAAATAAGATAATGTGTGTTTACTTATTTAAGATTTGATTACACTCTTAAGAACCCAGATTTTAGACAATATTTCCTATATCTATCAAAATATTAATTCTTAGAATAATATATGTCTAATTGCAAAAAAAAAAAAAAATGTTTTCAGAAAATTTATTCCAAAAGACAATTTAGTTTCTACTTATTTGCTTGGGTTTTCTTGATTTGTATATTTGCAAGATTGAAAAACTTTGTCAAAAAAGACATAAATTGTCTAAGGAAAGCTTGGGGATTTAAGTGGTCCAAGTGACCCCACCCCTGTCCTGAAAGCCTTTTGTTGCGCGTTATTCAAATCATCAAGACAAAGGTAAAAAAATACAAAAATTTAATGATATGAAGCTATTATAAATGTTTTAGTTAACAAACATGAATTTGAAGAAGGTTCTTGGCACCTAACATTTACTAATCAACTATCATCTAACGGACCGAAGGTATGTAAAATGTTTACTTAAATTTTGAGCATATACTTTCTCATATTTAATTCGAGAAATGAAATGAAATGTTTTATTCTAGCATAAATTGTGAGCATGATGTTTAATTTATAAATTACTCTCTCACATACTTTTAATCAAATTTTAATAGAAGCATAATATTTTATTTTATCCCTAAAACGAATTATGTAAGCATAAAAGATAAAGTGTTATCATTAATAAAATATTAAGCATAATTGGACTTGATTTGTATGTGACAGACATTGTTAGAATTAGAGAGACCGCTAGGAAGACAACGGCTAGTAGGGTTGTTCTAAACCATAGGGCAACGGTTATCCAAGCCTACGAGAATTATAAGGCAGACCCGACTCACACACTTATTGAGCATGTGGATGAAGTCTTCGCTAGGTGGATTGTGGTAAGGGGTGTAGGACATGAGGTTGTACCTCTTCAAGCTGTTGAAAATTTTATCCACACACTACCACCTCAGTGGGGGAGATATGGGCATTGTGGTTAGGGAGGAAATACTAGAGGGTAACCATCCGGAGCACCCAGAAATGATTGAGTTCGAGCTGTACTGTGAAACCTTCCTAGATAGGTGGATTTCTACACTCAAACCTGAACTTGAACAAGAGGAATACCCAGAAGAGGAGTCGTATTATGAATCTAATTTGGAGCCAGAGGACGAGCCGGAGTATTTACCAGGACTAGAGCTAAAACCAGAACACGAGCCAGGGTTCGAGCTAGACCCTAAACTAGAAGTTGACCAGGAATTTGAGCCTCAGTCATGTATATCGTTGAACGATGAAGCCCCTCCGTCTAAGTTACGTAAGATTCAAAATGTCTAGGCAAGTGAAGATGAAGACTAGCAACCTAGATATGGTTTAGTTAAAATAAATTATTTTGTTTCTAAAAAAAAAAAAAAAAGTTATCCAGTACTTGGAATAATCCATAGGTTTTCTTCATCGTCTACAATTTAATTGTTCCAATTGTCCCTCATGTATTCTAGGATTTAAAATTTTATGAAACTGAGTTTTTTTCCGAATATATTGAGATGTTAACTATTTCTAAGATGAAATTTATTTGGTGAATTTAAAGGAAATGGCACGTCAACCAACACAAGCTGCTATGTTTAAAGATTATTGAGAGCTATGCAAGACCTTGATAGGCAACAAACACAAGCGCCTCCACATAATGCACAGACTAACTCCAACACCACGAGCTCAATTGTGGAATAGTTTCGTTGCTACAAGCTCCCTACCTTTAATGGGTGGCTGACCCTTTGGCAGTCGAAGAATGAATAAGGGGTTTAGAACGTATCTTCAAGCACCTCTCATGCATTGATATCTAAAAAGTTTTATGTGCGGAGTTCATGCTAATCGATGCAGCAGAACACTGGTGGGAATCTGTTTCACGCACTAGGACTGAGGCACAACAATGCGACCTCACTTGGGCAGGTTTCAAAGAGGAGGTAATGGGAAAATATTTTTCGCAAGCCTTGAGGGATTGTAAGGAGACAAAATTTCTGCAACTTAAGCAAGGAAGGATGTCATTGGTCGATTATGAGAGAAATTCGAACAACTATCTAGGTATGCAACACATCTGGTGGATATAGAGCAGAAGAAAGCTAGAAGGTTTGAACTCGGACTACGCCCTGAGATTAGCTCAGGCAATATCAAATCGACTGAAAATTGAACAGACATTCCAGAAAAGTACTGAATTTTCAGGAAAAAGGAAATGGAATGGGCTGAACGAAGGTAAAGGAAATGAACAAAACAAGAGGGCTAGCTTTGAAAAGCGATCAGGGTCAAGCAAACCGATAATTTTCTTACTCCATGTCCTAAGTACAACAAGGCCCATAGATGCGAGTGTTGGTATGAAAAGAATGTGTGCCATCGATGTGAAAAGCATGACCATATTGCTACCAACTACCATGAAACCCCACCTAAGCGAGACAATGAACAAAGCAAAAAAGGGACATCTAGAGTGTTTGTTTTAACCCAACAGGAGGCAACTAAGAATTAAGTCATGATGGTAGGTATTCTATCAGTATCCAAACTACTGCTTATGTTCTTATATACTCCGGATCCGCTTGTCATGCGTTTTCCACAACGTGAATTTATACCGAAAGTGTACAGTGTCCAATTTTGTAATATAATGATTAAGTTAAGAGTGTCGAACTCACAGAGATTGTAATTTAATTTCTACCAAGTACTATAATTGGGTAGCTTATATTTATCTAGACAAATGAATGATGGATTGAATATTTTAACTAATCTAACGTGATTCATTGTGACAAAATTGAAGAATGCAAATTATCAAATTCAAAAAACCTAGGGAACGATTTCATCTAACTTTCAATTATGATTCAATGATATCCAATTATTCCAATTGATTTTCCTATATCTAAAAGCAAGAATCATAATATATTTGTCTCTCCTCTCTCGAGTGCCGGCTAGAAAATAATCCTAAAATTCAATCACAATATCTCTATTCCGAATTAAAGTCTATAATTTGTCAAAATCCCGATTCTTTTGTAGAGTAAACTTCATAAATTTTATACTTTCTCTCGAAACCCATAAAACCTACGTTGTGTCAATCCTATGATCACGCCTAAATTTCACTCTCTCGAGTGCCGATATTGAATAGCATCCATTTATTCAATTATTGATCAGGTAATTGAAAGCTTTAAAATCATGACACAATATATAGAAAAGTCAAATAGAAATAACTATGGAATCATCAAGTCACAATCTCAAATTTGACTACATCAAACCTTAGAATATGAATTTAACTCATTAATCTATGAAATTCAAAAATTCTGATATAGGGAAAAGAATAGAAAAAACTAAGATTGTGAATCTTCAATCTTCTTCCTTCATGTTGTTCATGCCTCCTTGGTTCTTTTCAATCTATCATCCCTTCAATTCTCTCCCCTCCCAAATAGGGTTTTTTTATGTTATATTTATAGTGTTTTGGAGTTTAGAGACAAACTAGGGTTGAATTGGGCTAAGAAAATATTCCAAAAATATAAAAATACTTTTTCCGCACCCTGTAGTGCCTCGGCGCCTAGATTCGGCACCGCGCTTGCTGCTGATTTTCAGAATAGTGGGCGCCCGATTCGGGTAAAACTACATACAACACCTTCTTTGAATATTGTTATCATAATATTTTTTTTTCTAATATCCGTTGAAATGATTCAATATGCGTTGGAAAGTTAACTCAAATGGCTTCAACTTTACTTGAGACATCATCCTCTAATTCGATTTTTTACTATGTAAAAAGTGAGTCTCAATATGAGACTAAAAATCCGGAGGAAAACTTTTTCGGTTGGAATTTGATGTGTGATCACTCTTTGGTTATATTTGATCCCTTTGATATCTTCTTCATCCAATTGACCATTAACACTATCAAATCTTCATTATGAGGTTCGGCGCAATCTCTGAGTATTTGCGCTTTAGTCCCCGAATTTTGGACTTCTTACAATTTAGCAATTTTTCCTAATTTGTCAACTTTTGCTTATTTTTTTCAATTTCATCAACCTACATCACAACATCAAAACACACATAATAACAATTTAAAACTCTCTTAAGAGTAACAAAATAATGAATTAAGTGGTATAAGTATCGTGAGTGTGGAGCAATCATCACCGCTCTTTCATCATTACTAAATATCGTACTGTTTGTGAAGAAGGTAATTTTTTTTTTTTTTGAAGTGTGGGAAAGTAGATATCAAGGTCCTAGGAATTTTCATCTAGATAAGATAATTTTGCGAACGAAATTAATTTAAGAAGGAGAGATTGTAACACCTCGAAAATTTAGAGAATGAAATTATTTATTTCATTTACTACATTTCATACTTTGAAAGTTGGTGGACTAGAGTAATGTATATTAAATGCAATTTTATTTGGACTAAATATTTAAATGTTGACAGAGTGATGATAAATATATCAATATTGGACTTGTTGGATAGCTCGTTATTAATTATGCATATTAAGCTCGAGAAAGAGTTAATTCGAATAAACGAGAGTCCAGTTATCGAGTTCGAAAGATATTGTCTTTAAATTGTTATTTAATTAAATAAATTAATAGGAGTAGGTTAAGAATTTGGAACATGTATAGAATGTGTTTTATATATATATATATTTCATTCATGCTATGTGTACCGTCATTAGAAGGGTGTAAATTTACACCCTTCACACATTAGGGTGGGGGCCCACTGAGGAGTGTAAATTTACACCCTTCACACATTAGGGTGGGGCCCACTGAGGAGTGTAAATTTACACCCCTCTAATGACTATACAAATGGCTTTTTTGTATATATAATATTTAGAGGCATCCACATGTGTATAGGAGAAAAAAGGTGCCTATTGATTCTATTTTAATACTATTTAAATTCTTTGATTTTGGAAAATTGGTAATAATAGCCACTTTGTTTGATTGATGGGAAAGGAAGTGAATTTTAAATTGTATGGAATGACATGATTGGGACTTTTTAGGAAGTGAATTAGACTACTACCTTTACTAGGGATTGTCTTCTATAGATAGCTATATGAGTGTATGAGATTTTTCACCAAACAAATTTTCAACATGACAATAGTTGGAATAAAGATTCTAGACGTGATTTTGTCACTTTTCAAATTATCTGATCTAAGAGGTAGGATACTACGTGCAAGTTGAATATCCATGCAATGTTACAAAACTTTTAACGTAATTTATTTCATGAAATGCTAATTGACCTACGGGTCTCAACGAAATGAAATGAATTGTGAGATCTCCTTCGAGTTTTCTTAATATGTTACACAGAAATGTGATAGAGTATTCGATTGATCTCCGATTACTCTTGATGAAATGATGGTATGGAGTGTCATAAATTTATATTTAAAAAGTTATTCTATTATTTTGGATGCGCGTATTCTACTGAATTTAAATTAATCATTTTTTTAAAATTTTAACGTTTCAGGTTAGATCGTTCAATGTGGATAGTGACTGAGTGGTGCACAGGTCGCCAAGTATAATTTTAGAAAAAATATTCAATAATAAATTTTGTTAAGTTGTTCCATATTTTTCTATATTTTCATTTATTGTTCTTAATTTCTTAGCACTATGTTTTACTCAATTCCATATATTAAGGTTCAAACAGTTTAAATTCTCAGTTGAATAATTCCGCTTCGAGTATAATTATGAAATGGTATCGATAATACCTCAAAATTTAAGTCAATAAAATTTGGAGCGCTACAAGACAACACTCTGTTCCTGGGAAAGTTGTTTTTGTATTGTCGCGAGTCGCTAACATTTGTCACACCTTCTCACAAACTGCTATGCATCCTTTTTCAATTAGGCCAATAGTATCATTGCCTCAACATTTTATGCCAGAACCCATCATCTTATATAATTACCACAAACCCCTTCACGAATTTCTTGGAGCACGTAGGTGGCCTGCTAGTGACCTATGCATCGAAGGAGAGGTAGGGAGAAACCTCACTTATATAACACATCTTCCTGAAAAACAAAAAGTACAGCTCATCTTCTGAGCCTCTGTACATCTTCTTTGTCATAGGGTAACACTTGATCCTTAAGGGATGCCATGATAGGCTGCATCCATGGAGAAATATCTTTGACCCACATTACCTCTTCACATCTAGAAGTTGAGGGTCTAGGAAGGTGTTCTATAGGCACAACAGTAAGCAATTCGAAAGTATTATTGGTTGCCAGCTTCGAAAGAGGGTAGGCATGGGCATTTTCACACGCGAGATTTGAACCAACTCGAACTTTTCAAAGGATGGAAGAAGTTCCATTGCCAGTTTCAGATATCAGCCATGCTCTTGTCCATGGCCGAGAAACTACCATTAACCGAGGTTTTCACCAATTGGGAATCACTGCTGATAATAAATTTCTCACTTGCATTTCCCTAGTCAATCTTAGGCCAGATGGAAATGTATCTTATTCTGCTTCGTTGTCGGTAGCTTTAAATTCGAACCTCATAGCACAATTAAGTTTATGACCTTCCGAGCTAACTAAGACCACTACTGCCCCAAATCCTGTGTTTCCAGAGGAACCACCAACAAATAGGTTCCAGGTGGGAGGTTCGACAGGTTCCATTTTCTCTTCCATTTATAATATGGGCAAACTCTGCCACGAAATCTGATTAGCCTTTGATGACAAACTCTTATCTTAAACACAATGTTACACTCACTAAGTTCTACAACCCATTTCATCATTCTTCCTGAAGTGTCAGGCTTCTGAAGCACGTGCATGAGTGAGAAGTTGGTTAGCACTTGTATGGTATATGCCTAAAAGTATGGCCTCAATTTTCGGGAAGCAGTCACCAAAGATAGAGCTAGCTTCTCCATTTCTGGATAGTTCTACTGCCAAAAGTGCCTTGCTTACATAATAAACAGGCAATTGGTGATCAATTTCCTCCCTTACAAGTACGGAACTGATAGCATCGATGGTAATTGCCAATAGCCTGTCTCAAGTTCTTCTTCAGCTCTTGCAAGGATACTTCACACTGCTCCGTCCACTGAAACTTCTTCCCTCCATTTAGGACCTTGAAGAAAAGAAATCACTTATTAGTTGCTTTTAAGACAAAACGGCTCAAGGCTGCTATGCGCTAAGTGAGGCTCATACTTCTTTAGTCTTCTATGTGACCTCATTTCGATCAAGGCCTTAATCTTTTTTAGGATTGGCCTCTATGCCCATTTGGTTAATCATGTAGCCTAAGAATTTCCCGGAGGTGACTTTGAATGCACAGTTGAGAGGGTTCGGCCTCATCTTGTACTTTCGCAGTATTCGAAAGACTTTGTCGATGTGCTTCACATGATCCTTTACTTTCAAGCTTTTCACCAATATATCATCCACATATACCTCAATTGTCTTTCCAATGAAGTCTTTGAACATCTTATTAACAAGTCTGTGATACGTGACCCCGATATTTTTCAATCCAAAGGGCATCACCTTATATCAATAGAGACCTCCGTCCGTTATAAAGGACGTGTGCTCATCATCAGTTGGGTACATTGGGATCTGATTATGTCCTAAATAAGTTTCCATGAAACTCAGTAATTCGTACAATGAGTCGATCTATTAGTGGAAGTGGAAAACTATCTTTGGGACAAGTCTGGTTATAATTGGAAAAATCTATGCATACCCTACACTTGCCATCATGTTTCTTGACAAGGACATGGTTTGATACCTACTTCAAATAAGTTGATTCTCGGACGAAACGATTATCAATCAACTTCTTTACCTCATCTTTCAGGATCTCATACCTTTCTGGGTTGAGAAACCTCATTTTCTGTCGATGTTAAGTAGTGACAACTAACATTTGCATCAATGTCAATCATGTCTTCATGTCTCCAAGCAAAGATATCCAAGTTTTCACACAATAAGCGTTTCAGTTTTTCCTTAACCTTCGTTGGCAGATCATTTCCAACCTGTAAGGATTTGGAGGGATTCTGAGGATCTACTAAAAAACACTACAACTCTTTTACTAGGGTTGATTGAAGTTCACAATCAATGATGCGAGGATCTAGTTCATCAAATTTAGCCACTTCTTCAACAGCTATCCCTTCTTCGGGTGTTGTTATTACTTCAAAGACAACCCATTCTTCAAAAACTTCTACTATTTCGACGAATTTCCCTTGTTTAGGGATGTTGTTCATGTCAATGTTCATCAAAATTACATTGACGTCCCTAGGTTCTACCTTCATGAGGGATTTCAAATAGTACTCTCTTGCACTTATTTGGTCGTCTCTAACAGTAGCGATGTCATTCTTAGTAGGGAACTTCATACACAAGTGGTAAATGGATGTAACAGTCCATAGTTCCTTCAACTCGAACTTCCATTATCCACTAATATTCTTTTAAGACCGTTTTGTACCACGAAGACCCTTACCACTAAAGCATCATAACGTGGATAATGTAAGTCAACCTCATCATTTAGTGTGAAAGTAATGTGTTGAGCCCCTCTCCCAGTTGAGAGTCGACTGTTGTTGACTATAAAGCTTGCCATTGGGAGATCTCTAGCTTCTTTTACATAGTTCCTCTACGCTTTTGTAGCTTTTTCCCAACATACGGACCTCCAAGAATTGTATCAATCTCTTAAATAGGTTCAAGACCAGTGTTAGCTGGAGGGCTTCTCATTTGCCTTTGACCTTCTCTAGGCCTCTTCCCATCACTTTCTCGTCTTTGATGAGTGTTATTTTGAATGGGACACCTGGCCTTGACCCTCCTAGTTTATCGATTTTGCCTAGGAAGTATGTCTCCTCATATGCGTCTGTTTCTTCTTTGATTACTAGATTACGGATGTAAGGCAATTTCCTTACAGTCAGCTATATTATGGTTATAGGAGTGATGGTAAGTGAAATAGAGGGGTGTCTCATCCCTATTCATAGGTTCAGAATTTTGCCATCTACCTCTTCTCCTTTAGGAAAACTGTTGGCCTGACCTTCCTGGGTATGCCTCAACTATGGGATTGACTTCCTCATAATCTAATGTTAGTACTGCATTCAACATTGTTATCGCCGATGCTTGCCCTAGGTAGAGTGTGGTTGACAAAACGACCTGATGTTCCATTAAATGAGAGTTAGGACCTCATCCTCGTTATCTCTGAGAATGTGGAAGTCCACGATTGATCCTATTGCGATGATCTTTCAATTTTTTCATTGATGATCTTATGCCTTATCATTTCCAGTATGGTGTCATAACTGGTAGGATCATTATTTTACATGTCTCTCCAAAAGAGGGAGTTCAATCTAGCTCTCCTCTTAGAGTTGATAGAGTTTTCTATTGGTAACTTGCATGCAGTAGGTCATTTCATTAGTAAATCAATATAAAAAGCTCTTCAAAGACTCTCCTTGCCGCTGCCTCGTATCTTGGAGGCGTTGTATTGGTCATTCGTCCTCATTACTTGTTGCGAAACTCTTAAGGAAAGCTTTTTTGAAATCGGGCCAGCTTTGACTCCATTTTGGAAGCCTAGTGTATTACACTTCAGCTTCCCAACATAGGTTGAAGTGGAAGACTCAACATTTCGCAACGAGAGTTGAACCCCTTAGGCTCATGTGGGTTTTGAAGCTATTGAGGTGCCTCGTAGGATCACCTCTTCTACCGTACTTGGAAATTTTGGGAAGCACAAAATGGCTTGGGACAAAGGTATCCATAATTCCCTGGTCGAATGACAAATTGTCATCATCGTCATCGTCATCGAGGTCGCAAGACCTTTGTAGTTTGTCAGAGTCTTTTTTTTGTGACTTGAGGTCCCCGAAGTGGTTTGGATGACCCTACTTGATTTCTGGCATTTACTATCTTCCTTTGATGCCTATTTCTAGATGGAGGATTCTGAGGCACATTGCCATAAATAGGTTCATTTTGCCTTTGACTGAGGTTGCCTCTATTGCCTATTTCTAGGTGCAAAATAAAGTTGAGTCTGCCTATTTCTTGGCCTTCCATGGTTCAACCTGTTAACGACACTTATGGATCTCTGAGGCATGTCTTCCGATTCGTAATTTGGACGAAAGTTGAATGAAACCTCATTGGGATGGTCAATGGCATAGTTGGTGGACGTATCAACCTCAACTTCCATATCTTAAGGGGCCTCTTCCCTGGTATAATGTTGATAATTAGCCATTTGGATTTAGACCACATCTTCTCCATGATAGTAATCCCCTTGCGGAGGGTCGTGAAAAAGAAAATTTCCTTGGGTGCAAATGGGGGGGATTGTCTATCCTCCCTAGTTCTACATATTCCTAAGTAGCTCGTGCATGGCAATATTCTGGGTAATATTTCTCATGTTTGCAGCCATGGTAGCCACCTCCCTAGTGAGTCTACCAGCTATTTTGGACCCACTTCTTGATCTACCTCACTGGAGTTGCCAATGAAATCGATAGAGAGTTGCTCAAGCAGGATGTGAGGGTTCTCATTCTTCAGGGTATTCCCTAGATCTCCGAGGCGCTAACTCTTCATTGTCAGAACTCATAATAACGTTTTCTCTCCAATAGCAACTTGGCTTTTTTCAATGTGTAATGGTTACGTAAACAATAAATGTCGGACCTACTCACGTCAACGTAAGCAATTTTCAACACATTTTAACCGAGATCTGGACGGAGAATGGTAGTGTTTATGAAAATGGGAGATGCTTTACGACGAGAGACAAAAATGATCAAGTACAGACAATATGATTAAAGATGATTGCAAACAAGCAAACAAACAATCATAAAGAACTCTACCAAAGTAAAAACCAACTTAGCTCAAATAGATAAATATGGAATGGACAATCCCGACATTCATTATTATAAAAGATGCATCAATCATTCCTAGAGATTGTGTGCAGATCCTCTAAAAGACAACAAGTGCTTCAGTCTAAAAGGAGCTTCAGATGGGATGAGTGCTTCACCTAAAGAGAGCTTTGGATAGAGTGAAGGCTTCAGCTAAAAGGAGTTTCGGAACAAAGGGCATCAACTTCTTCTTTGACTTCTTTATTTTGACTTATTTGACGTCTCCACATGGACTACAACATAGTTCCCACTAAAAGTTTCGATGGCGAGGTGTAACAATGTATATGTACCTTTTTATCATGGAGGAGCATTCCCCCTACAAATAGTTTTGACAAAAGATCTCACCGTTTAATTTAAGTTAATCTAATGATTTAGATAATTTACAATATATTAAAAGGGATGATCGATGAGAAATTTTTGAATACTCCATTTACTCTTACATATTTAGTATACTTAATATACCTTTATTTAATTTTAGTTTTTTTAACAATTAATTAATAACATTAATTTTTTAAATATATAACTATATGCCCAATATACTCTTATTTAATTTTAGTTTTGTTAATAATTAATTAATAACATTAATTCAATATATTTAACATAAAATAAAATAGAAAATCATTTCTTTTCCATTTGTGAATAATTTTCTAAATTAATCTTTTTAATATTATATTAGTTTGTATTCACAAGTGTGTTAGATTTTCCTTTGAAAAGTTTCTTTGTTGTAATTGTCAAATTTCATTATCTACAATCTCAATTCTCTTAAAAGAGATGATCCTACCTTTATTATTTATTTATAAGTTCCCTCTTACATATCACTGTTTCATGTGAGACAAAACGTCAATTGTTCATTAATTATATTATTTTCTTTCCCATTTTACCATTTAATACTACATTACTAATTCTCGAGGGATTAATGGTCAAACTACGGGTTGATTTTATAAAAAATATTTCATTCACGCAACCATTTCTTCTCTCTTATTCACGCACTCATTTCTCGTCTCTGACATTTTCTCTCTCTTCCATTGCATCTTCACTCCATTTCTCACGCGACCACGTCTGTTTACTCTGCTTCCTTCACACAACCTTAGAGTTCTCCTTTCTTTTCCCTGTTTTCTATTTTTTTGCCTCACAATGGTATAGTGATGATTATTTGTTTATTATTATTTGGTTATCTTACTTTAATAGAAGGTTTTAGCTATTGATTCAATATCAATCATCCATGTGTAATTCTAATGTAAATTCCTTTTTCAATAGTGAGTACATGGTGAGAGGTGCTTTAGCTTCTGGTGCTATCGGAATGTTGTCAACATGAAGAACAAAAATAAAAAGTTTGATATCTTTGATAAGCAGACTGCAGAGAACTTGCAATGTACTCGAGATAATGGAGAAGATAACGAGTTGCCCACTCTTTGGAATGTACTGCCATCTATAACCGTCATTAATGGTCGGGTTTGAGAATTCCATTAATTTCTTAGTTAGTCTCTATAATTCAATCTAAGTTTGCAGTTAAGTTTCACTTGTGACATCGGTCATGTAGCATAAGATATTGAAAAAGTTAGTCAGTGTGATATTAATAGTTTGTTTGAGCCAATTCTTTGGAAAAATAAATTTATGTGCAAGAAATTATGATTCAAATCAAAAGATGATGGCATAATAAGATGAAGTTCTTACTGTTCACTTCCATATGTTCTCTATTCGGAAACAAAATTCATAAGAGCTTATTCATTAATAATGAAAAGAAATTCATGAACAATATTTCCATCTTTAATTTTTCCAATTAATTCATGTATAATAAAAATAAGATTTATGTGTCGAAGCATGTTAATTAACATTCATGAGCATTGACATTAAATGAACATTTAAATTACTACTATAGGGTCTGAATCTCTTGATTTTTCAAGAACAACCCATGATGGTACTGTAGCACAGTAACTCCAACTGCGCATCACCTTCTTCCTCTTCTCTCCGCGGTGCGTGGAGATGATGGGTGCCTTCTTCCTCTTCTCTTCACTGTGCATGAAAATGACACGTCCTCTCCGCACTGCACGGACATGAATCTCCGCGCACGCGGTCCGCATTGTGCGGAGCATGTCTCCGCGTGCACGGAGATCTCTCCACGTTGTGTCTTTGCGCTGCGCGAAGCTTCGTGCTGCATAGAGATCAGATCCCGCTTCGCGCAACATGGAGATCAGATCTTTCGCACCGTGCAGATGCTTCTCTCTGCACAGCGTCATTTGTCTATTTTATTTTACACGCACAGGGAATAGCAGATAAAGACTTCACTCATTCATCAGCATGGTTGAAAACATCTTTAAACTATTCAGATTTTCTCTACTACAATGTGTTTTTTCATTAATGTAATATCATTTTTGTAGGAATCTAAGAAAATTATAGGGAATATAAGAATTTGAATAAAATTCAAGGCATGTAAATCGCTATCTTTTAAGTGATGTTTGGGAAAAACTGTTAACTTCCAATAGACAACTCTTCAACACATACACGAAAATCAGAATTCCCTTTCGAAGCGGCAAACCATTTGTATAACAACAATAAACAAATAAATAAATTATGAAAAAATATCTAAGAATTTTTCCGTACAACTATGTAACATTGTAAATTTGTTTTGATGTTATTGAAAACTGAGACAATTCTATACGCATCTCTATTGCTAAATAACAAAGTATAAATACAAACTTAAAGCTAATATTACCTTCAAAATAACATAACTCGTGCATTGCACGAGCAATAGACTAGTATATTGAAAGGGATGATTGAGGATAAACTTTTGAATACCCAATTCACCCTTATATATTTAGCTATATACCCAATATGCCCTTTATTTAATTTTAGTTTTGTTAATAATTAAATAATATCATTAATTCAATATATATAACATGAAATTAAAAAAAATCTTTTCCATTTGTCAAAAAATTTCTACATTAATCTTTTACTATTATATTAATTTTTATTAACAACTTTTATTATAAAAAGTATAACGTAAATTTCTTCTCTCGGTTGAATTAGTCAGTTTTAAAAAATAACATCAATATTCCTTGTTTAAATGACCGTTTCATTTGGTAGTTTTACACATATCCTAATAACTAAATAATATATTTAATGTAATAAAATTAATACATATATAATATTACTATGTAATTTGATAAAATTTTATTTTATGTTACATTTTCTCTTATTTAAAAATCGTTTTAATTGGTAGTTACCTATGAATCACAATGATACCTATGTTTAGATAAAAATGGAATACAAAATGATAGAGTAATTATATTCACACTAAGATTTTTATTAACTACACAACAATAACACTGTAATAAACATTTATAATCTTTGCTTATTTTCACATTTAAGTTCTCAATTATTTTTCGCTATATTCTTATCATTATATGAAACCAAATAAATTATTATAAAATCATAATATGTGTCAAAATTCTCAATTATCCACCCACAATATTAACAAATTAACAACTTTAATATACAGAGAGAACGTATGATGAGGGAAGATAGAGAGAGTTTGTTGAGGCTACTTTTTTGAATTATCTGCCAATGGAGAGCATGTGAAAGGAATTGAGTTATGACTATTTTTATAATTAAAGTAAATAAATGAGAGGGGAGATCTAGAGTTGCTTCATGTTAGTACATACAATATGTAATAAACATAATTAAGATCATTATAGCTATAAAAATCAACATTTATCATTCTATAATTGTTGTCGATGAAATCAATTTGTTGTGGGCTAAAGATCAGAATTGTTGTCGATTAAACAATTTGTCGTGGGCTAAAGCTTCTAAATGATTAATATAAGTTACTTATAAGTTGATGAGTGTTGTGTTTTTATTTTTATTTTGCAATTGGTTAAGCTTGATTCGCATTTCAATTTAATTTCTAATATCGTTAATTTAATGTTATGAATTTCTACTTTAGATTTAATTACCACAAATCATTTTAATTGTATATATACAACTATTTGGGATGTTCTAAGCATGTGGCAGCCCAACAATATTATTGTCTGATCATATTCATGCAAATATGCATTATTTTTTTAATTCATATTTATGAATTTGTGGAGCCATCTTTGGTTGGACATCTATATGTCAGATATCTTTTCATCTCTATGACTCATATTTGACTTGATAATTTATATTTTTAATTTTATAGTTTTTATTTAGTTGTCTTATTATTTATTAAAATGTGACTTAATAACTACTTTTAGAAAAGATGAAGGGACATTAGTATATGTGCAATTATATTGAACTTTGGTAATTAGGATTTTGTTAAAATGTGAACAACAACCACTTTGTATTGGTCTTTAACTAATTTTTATATTAAATAATTCAACTACGAATTTTTTTATATTTACCCAATTTCTCAGTATTAAGCAAATTTTGAAGTGTTAATTATAATCAACATATGTCGCTTCATCATATTGGTATTTGAGTACAATCACATTCTTGATGAAGACGTGTTATATGATATTAAATTTGTATTATATGTTCTATATTTGCAATATGACTTTTCCAACATTGATAAATAAATTATTAAACTAACATATCAATGTCTTTTTTATTTGTATACAAAAACATCATAGATGATTAAACTATCGTTGAAAATACTAACAGAAACAAGGTGTGATTCATCAATAGATCAACAACATGAGTCACGATTTAATATAAAAATATTATTTTTTTCCGTTTTGTTAATTATTAATATATATTTTTGTTGACGTATCTTAAATTTGTTTTCATATTTGTAGAATTGATGTCACCAAATAAAGATTGTGATTGTATCTTTATAAGACAACTGAATGCATTTGAAGAAGAGTGGATTATAAAAGTATTGATATCGAAAAGGTTCTATTGAGATCTACAACAATAAAAATGACCCTGCTGAAATTTTAAAATTAAATTTGTGTGATGAAAATATATTATATAATGTCAAAATTAGCCAATACTTTTCTTATAAAAGTTTCACTATTATACTAATACGTTTTTTTTTTTATAATTTTTGCAGAGAAGTAATATTCAAGTTACGTTGTATAAGGATACAATCGAAAAGTTCTTTTCCATGCTTGAGAAAGGAAAAACATGCTTAAGTGACTATTTTAATTGACTTTCTCAAATTTTTAAATTGTTTTCACAAACTAGTTATTATTTCATTTCATTCATCAAATATTTTGCTTTCTTTCTAACACATCAACGGAGAGGTTTCAGCCAAATTGGGGTTGCTCTCGCATCATGGAATCAAAGGATATAAGAGATTTATTAGCAAATAAAAATGAATGATCCATTAAAGTGACATTAGTTAGAAAAGGTTTCATCAAATCTTATTCTAATAGTGCTGAAATTTTTAATATTTTGAGGTTCGTCCTCATAGAAAAGTAGTGTCTACTACAACAACTATTTGTTTCGTAATTACATTATATACTCTAGTAACATAGTATTTGAATTTTCAGAGATATAAAATGCAAGCCATGTTATTCAATGATGCAATTGAAAGTTTTGATGTTGTAATTGAAAATGAAAAATCATACATTATACGAAATGGAAACGTAAGATCAATCAATGGAAAGTATCGAAATGTGAATGATGAAATCAGTTGTCTTTCACAATGGCAACGGAGGTAGAAGAGATTATTGAACATATACACGATAAGATATCAAACTCTTTTCTTCAATTTAATGAAGTACCAAATTTCCCTCGAGGAGATATCTTGATTGATAATTATACTTTTCAATCAGATGTATAGTTTACAATCATATTTAGAGAGTCTTACTAAATATTAGTTTCAAAATTCCAAAAACTCTACCCACATTTTATAATCAGCTCCTATTTTATTAATAGCTATTTATTGAAATCTAACAAACTTCCACATCAAGTTAGTGAAAGCAATGGTGTAGAAATCCATGAAAGGTTGCTCACCGACCAATGAATTCTTTTTTGTTTAATTTGTTTCCTCTTTTTTTTTTTCCAGATATTATAGGGTTGGTAATCAAAATAAAACATGCATTTATCGTCAACATTAAGAGGCTAAGTGAAATAACAACGAAACAAGGGGAAGTAATTCTCCTTGTCGGTGGATAAACATCATCCATAAAATCAAACAAATTTTTTTATTTAAATAAATCAATAATAAACTTTACAATATTATTTACTTAACAATTTTGTTCTTAATACATGTGTAATACAATGAAATTATATTCGTGGGAAGATTTGGCTGACAACAAAGGAAAGCATCTTATAGAAGACATTGTTTATGAAATGCCAATTATTGCAACTTTGATTCTAAAAACAAGTTATTATGAAGGCCATACTTTGTAATGATTTTATTATCAAATTAAAACAAACTCTATGCTAAAATCATTAATCTATGACATGTTCTTACAAATGTTTATCAAACAAATGAACTAAATATCTCCACTTCAAATGTTAGTGTCATTGAGATCAATCCACTACTTAAGAAACTAACGCTATTAAAAATAGGTGAGCATGATTTATTCAATCGTCATGATTATATTTACATTACTACTATGTCTAGGCAAATTTTCAGATAGCTGAAAAATTATTTTTTTTTTTTTTTTTTTTACAGCACTAAAAAATTGCTATGTGGTGGAGGGCTTTATACTCTATTGGAGCCCACAAAGAGGACGATGGAAGCTGATATTATAAAATTATATGATATTGTTACAAATAGTGTGATTGAAATGTATTTTGCTTTCGTAGGCAATATCTAAAGGTTCAAAACAAGAACAATCCATGATATGAAATATGTAATGGGTGTGGTGCAATAGCTTACTTAGAGGCGAATAAAAAAATTGTCACATGTACAAGTTGTGAAATTATGAACATTGCTTTTAATAGAAAACATTTGCTCCAGTTAATAGTTTGAGACGGAAATTTATGTCATGATCTTTGACGCTACTGAATCTTTCATAGGATGTACTGTGATTAAATATCATGAAGCTCTTTTCGAGGTAAAAATATAATTTAGATTTTTTGTTTTCAACATATCATATTGCTTCCCACTAAAATTAGGTGATTAACTCATATTTGTAAAACATATGTTGGAATATTCTCCTCAGACCAACAAAAAATGAGTTGTGTGAATATTATAAGAAGCTAATGTTGTCGAAAGATAAAGAGTTTAAATTCTTGGTGAAGATAGATGCAAATAAAAGAGAAGAAAGAGCACACAAGAAATTGATTTTCGAAGAAGTTTACAAGGTGAATACAAAGCAGGTTAGCGAAGGAAGTCATCCAAGCAAGAAACTAAAAATAGTAGATTGGATATTAATTTAGATTACAGACACATTATTCTTTTTGAAACATCGGCACAATTACACCTATTATTTTATTATTTTTAATGAAGTTTTAATTTGGCCTCCTATTTGACAACCATTATTTTCAAACTTTTTTTACCTACTCATTTTCAAACACACATTCACACAATAAAATAATTTTAACATAAACTATTTTTTAACTACACATTCTCCTAAAAGTCGTTCAAATTTCTTTTTGTCAAAACTATGGTCATCGAACAAGGGCTTAATATGAGAAAGTTTTTATTATATTTAAAATAAATTTGTTGGATCATTAAAATTGCAACATTTGATTTCATATCAATTTGAAGTATACACTTTGTAATCTATCAAAAATGGCAGCTAGGTAATTAAAGAACAATTTCAAAAAATTCTATATTGCCCGATCCAATAATCCTATATCGATTCATAACATCAAATAAAATCCCTATTTACATAAATTATCATCATGAACGATTTTGTCAATTTTCGTATTTATTATTGTGAAAGTACATTTTATAGTTCATTCATCTTTATTTCCGTTAAGTGGAACTCAATTTCATTAATTATCAACTAACTTAGATTCATGTAGTACATCCCAAAATTCGTTGTACTTCATTAATATCACAAGTGGAACTTAATTTAATAACAATAAGGTTAATGTTCATGTATTTAGAGGAACTCAATTTCTTTAATTCTCAATTTACTACAGTTCATATTCGTGTATGAAACTCAAAAATTTTAAGTTAATCTATTTTTAGTTTGTATATAAATATATATTATGAACAACTCGACCTCAAAATTTCAAAATTTGATTAAGAGAACATAAAAGGTGAGTGTTGCATATCAATAGACTTATCAAAATTTTAAGGGATTGCGTGAATAAAAAGTTGATAAAAGTTATGGATTTTAAATTATTTTTGACCAACTTATTAGTGCTTAAAAGTTTTGTCATACACTTTGAGTTCGTCCTTAATAAACTTGCAAAATAAAGAGATAAAAATCATCACCTTAGATTAGAGCGTGTAATTGCCACTGTATTACTATTTTTGTCTCTTGGATAAGTATCATCATGAAACTTCAAATCATCACGTTTTCATTTTCGATGCCCGATTGTATACCACTTCAACATTGTCCAATAAGAAGATGTAAATTCGGAAGCTAGAAAACAATCTAGAAGAGTAGATTTTCAAATAATCTTAAATTCAAATTAAAACGTTTTTCAACTTTTCGAAGTTCCAATATGATCGCGTTCATTGACATGTTCTGACTCGTGCTCAACTTAATTTTTCATAAATTAATTAAATAAGTTTCGGTTCTATTCAACTTTTAAACACATAAAATGAATGAAGTAAAAAGTTCGTATCGTTACAATTCTCTTTACCCTCTTCGATTAGTGTAATTTTAGATGGGACAAATTAATGCATATATTTAACAAGATTAAAAAAAAAAAAGTTTTAAATATCGCCATACCTACACAAATCACTAAAAAAAAAAAAAGGGAAAAGTATTTGCTCCGATGAACTACTCTACAAGCAAAAAAGATGTTGACGCCTAAACGTAATTAAAAAAAAAAAAGTTTTAAATATCGCCATACCTACACAAATCACTAAAAAAAAAAAAAGGGCAAAGTATTACAATCATTTGTTTCTGTACAAAATCAATGATTCTTGTCCATATATAAACCAAAAGTAAAAGATGAATTAAAAATCATCTAACAAGTTTCGAAATATATTTTGTCGATTGTTGTTGTATTGCAATCAAACCAACTAGTTTTTATCTTACTCCACTCATGTCCTATTTTCTACCAATCTGCTGTTTCTTCTCATGATTTTGTCTTTCTTCTTCTTCTTCTTCATCTCTTGTATTGAGAGTACCCTATAACAGTGTTGTAATGTATTTTAATCCACTGGGCAATGCCACCTAAAACTGACAGTAATCATCATTGTTGAGTACTCTTTGTTTTTCCACTTCAACATTGTCCAATAAGATGTAAAATTTAGGGAGTAAAATTTTTTGAGTACTCTTTGTTTTTCCCTATCTTTTCCCATTATTTGATTCCTATTATTTCTAAAATACATTTTTATCTCTCTTCTTTCAATTATACATTTTTCAATAAAATAATATTACAAGCAAATTCAAAATTCTTTCTTATTTTTAACCACACATTTTGCATTAATCTACTATTTTAAAATGCATTCTTAAAATGTGTATTCAATTGAGACTTTTGAAGACTTTGATGGAATTTTTTAAAAGTGATGACTTTTGTGGATTTTGTAAATTTTTTAGAGATTTGTATAGAATTAGTGAAAGTCTTTTATAGACTTTTATTTTAAAACTTTTATAAACTTTTGTAGAATTCAAATTTTTTTTTTGAAAACTTCCATTTGAAATAAACTTCACGTGGGTTTAATGTAATAGTGTGAAATTATTACATACGAGGTGGTGGTTCTCACAATTCCCCTTCCCAACCCCATATAATAAGAAAATATAAAAATTTAAGACCTTAAATAAATAATAATACATATAAAAATAATTAATATTCAGTATTATT
>CAIGRB010164239.1:60283-78000 GCA_903798255.1 Fraxinus quadrangulata
ATTATTATTATTATTATTATTATTATTATTATATAAGTCTCTCAAAATCTTGAGATTAATAAGAGAAAAATTTTGAGATTTTATTTTAGTAGTTTCTGCTTAAAAGTTTGTTTCATTGAGACTTTTATAAGTCTCTAAAAGTCATTAAAATTTGAATATCTCAAAACTTGTAGAGACTTCTAAAAGGTTTTAATTGAATATGCTGCGACTTTTAGAAAGTTTATAAAAGTTTTAATTGAATACACTAATACTTTTAGATAGTTTCCAAAAATTTACATTGAATACCCCTAAACTTTTTAAATTCCAAAAATTTATTAAATGTCTCAATTGAATATACACACCCCCTTAGAATAAAAACAGGGCTCAAACATGCACTTTACTTTCACTAACTACCCTTCAAATTATTATAGCCCTTGTTTGAGCCCTATTTTGAGGAAAAAATGCATCTTAGTAAGTGATTTTGTGAGAATGTGTGTTTAGAAAAAGAATGAAATTTTTTTGATTTACGTGTAAAATTATTTTATTGGAAAATGTTATTAAAAATGAATTTTGGAAAGAATTAGGCTCAAATGGGGGTGGGAAAAGGGTCGAGTAACTCGTCGGCTCGTCTGCTCGTTAAAGCTCGGCTCGTAGGTGGCTCGGGCTCGTTTCGAGACGAGCATGAGCCGAGCTGGGTGTTCGATGGACTCGGCTCGTCGAGCTTGTGGGAATGGCCCACGAGCCTAAATTTCACGAGCCCACGAGCTTGTAAAAATTGTGAAGGAATAAGTAAAAAAAAAACCTCGTGGACTCGGCTGGCTCGTGAGTTCACAAGCTCGTGGGCCTAGTTGAGCAAGCTCAGCTCGTACTCAAATGAGCTTGAGCTCAGCTTGTCACTTTGACGAGCCGAGCTCATGGATGGATGGGCCGAGCCGAATTGTCACCACTAAGCTCAAACATGTAATGATATTTTTTTTTCATTGAAAATTGAAATATTTTAAATGGATTTAATTATAGAGAGTAAGTCATTAGCTATTTTAGAATGTTAATTTGAAGAGTTTCTTGGAGTATAATTTTAAAAGTCGACTTTTTAAAATAAAGAGAATTTTATGTTTAAAAAAAAAATGAAGATGCTCTTAGCTCATGTTGGTGGGGATTTAAATCAAATTCAAAAATTATTTCAACCACATATTTCATTGGATCAATAATTTTTCAACCATATATTCATCAATTTTTATCAAAATCTAATAAAAATTTTATTTTAATCCCCATCAAAATGGGGACTTCTGGAATATTAATGCGGTTCATAGAATTAATTTACAAGAATAATCAATGCAAATGCACATTTACTAAACCCCTTGTGTGTATTTAATAGGTGTTACAACATTTTTAAGAGCTTCGTCATTTTCTAAAAGTATCTTGCACATAACATAGCAATGTTAAACATAAAGAGAAAATATTGTTAAACTCTTCATTTTACTCTTTTCAATAAATGATTACATTTTTTCACTCCTTTTTAAATTAATATAAATACTTTAGATTTATAAAATATTAAAATATGACTTAAATGATTCAAAATGTTGAGCATTGAAACTTACAATTTATTAAATGCAATTATTATAAGAATTGATTATTTTAAAGAATCTATTAAAAAAATTCTTATATTGATTAACAAATATTTTAACTGAAGATTGATTAATATATTGAAATACTTAAATGCTTCTATTTATGCTTTGGCATGTCTCTGTCCTTTGAGATTCCAAGAAATAGAGATTTGCTAAGCCTTGTTTGACGATCGTACTTTTTCAAAAAAAAAAAAAAAATTGAATAGTGATTTTTAGGAGAACGTGTGATTGAAAATAAAGAAAATTTTTGAATTTACATATAGAATATTTTATTGTGTCTATGTAGAAAAAAGAATTCGAAAAACATGATTATCAAACAAGGACTGAAGTAACAATGACACGTATAAATTATGACTAAGTTTTTTAGGTTCACAATTTATGGAGATTTGCTAAGCCCTGTTTGACGATTGTACTTTTTCAAAAAAAAAAAAAAATTTTGAATAGTGATTTTTAGGAGAACGCATGATTGAAAATAAAGAAAATTTTTGAATTTATATGTATAATATTTATTGTGTCAATGTAGAAAAAAGAATTCGAAAAACATGATTATCAAATAGGGACTGAAGCAACAATGACACGTATAAATTATGACTAAGTTTTTTAGGTTCACAATTTATGGAAATTTGTCAAAGTGGTAACAATTTACTTTATATATCATATATTTCGAAATGGGAACGAAATGGATCTCCTTTATATGATGATATAATCTATTAACATTTAAATAATTTTGAAATCGATTTGAATTTTGGATACAACTTGTGCTTTTCACATATGTTCCAGTTGGGATTTATTTTCAACATATGAAACAGTTTTGACATGTGTCGTGGTCATGGGAAATAACTTTACATGATATTCTATTGTAAATCGATTCTACCAATACTAGCTACCCGATAAAATACGTTGTTTCCCATGACCACGACACATGTCAAAACTGTTTCATATGTTGAAAATAAATCCCAACTGGAACATATGTGAAAAGCACAAGTTGTATCCAAAATTCACTCCTCATTAGGTTTGGACTCACCATCAGAAATAGCCAACACATATCCATCGCTCAAGCAGTTCTCTACGAAATAAGTTTCACCTATAGTTTTTGATTACTTTCTTTTCTGATTTGCAACAAATTTCCTTTATTCTGCAACTTGTTGCAATTCCTCTTGATGTGTCATTTCTTCTTGCAATAAAAACTAACTTAATTACTGAAATTAGATTTCAACTTGCCCTTCTCATGACCACTATGAATAATAAGGCTTTCTTCATCTCTAGCTTCAGATCCAACAAAATATTTCATCTTTTCTTTTGAAAATAAAGCATCATACAAATCTTTAATAGTAAGAGTATCACGACTATATAAAATTGTATCTCTAAGCAAAGTAAACGAAGTGGGCATTGAATATAAAAGAATTAAGGCTAAATTTTCTTAATCATACTTTACATCTAAAGTCTTCAAATTAGCTATGGTCTCCTTAAAAATAGTCAGGTGATCTTCCAACGATCCACCTTGTGTCATGCGATGAGAATAAAAATGTTGTTTCGTGCGCAATTTGCCAGTTAGACTCTTAGTCATGCAGAATTTCTCTAATTTCAATCACAATGCACCTAATGTTTTCTCCTTCAAAATGTCTTGAAAAATGTTATTCAAAAGATAAAAATAAATTTGTGAAAATGCCTTCCGATATTTTCATTGTTTCTCTTTCGTCGTCAAAGTTATGAGCATCTTGTCAAATCTCAACAGCACATCATCCAAATTCATCAGAGCAAATATTGCTCGCATCTTCACCTGCTATACGAGAATCTAGTGCTACAATCTAAAAGCGGAATTCATACTTCACAATTGCCATCAAGAACAAGAATCTCGAACAAATCAAAAAATTAAAACTCTGATACCATTTGTTAGGGGTAGAACGATGTTATACAGTACGATATGAAGTATTGATCACAACAACAAAATAAACACAAAAATAAGAATTTAATTTGATAGAAAAATTGGATATTTTATTCAACTATAATGAAGAAAGAATTACAATAATTGTATTTCTCACAATTATTCTAGCTTTCGTAATAAATCAGATTATAAAGAAGACCAACTATATAAAGGGACATATCAAAACTCTAACAATATTCTTAAATATAGAAATAGTATAAAAACGCATGGAATAAAAGAATCAACATTTTCGTAATAACGTGGAGTAAAGGAAACAATATTTAAAAAAATAAAAAAATCAACCCAAAAATGGGTCGCAAATCCAACATAA
The DNA here is from genome assembly GCA_903798255.1 of Fraxinus quadrangulata. NCBI lineage: Eukaryota > Viridiplantae > Streptophyta > Magnoliopsida > Lamiales > Oleaceae > Fraxinus > Fraxinus quadrangulata. The sequence goes on from CAIGRB010164239.1 coordinate 64,143, forward strand.
TGAAATTTATTTTACTTTGAGACATCATTTTTTTCAATTTTTTATTGGGCGATCTTTTAAGAAGTTATATCATTTTATTATAATAGTAAAAATTCCATTAAAGGCTAATTAATCCATTAAACTTATACAATAGATTATGTAAAATCTTATGAATTTTGTGGATTTCTATTCAAATTCATTAGCATTTATGAATCTTAAGAAATTCATTGAACTCTAAGTTGAGAACACCCTTGTTAGTTATTGATGCTATCAAAAATAGTACAAATTAATTTTCGAGCTTGATGATTGAGGATGAACATGAACGAGATCTTCCGGTACCTGAAACAAAGGCGTCGATGTGTGTCCTCCTCACCCCTCCGATGCTTAAGTCAGAGAGGGAATTTGAAAGAATATATATGCTGTGAATTATGTTAGAACTTACCTTGATAATGAATGAGAATGATATATTTATAGAGGCAGGTGGTGGACTCCTAGTAGGACTACAACGTTGAGATTCCTAGGAGTTATAGTGCAATTGAAAGTTGCAATTAAATTGGTTTTGCATTACCCACGTGTTTGGATAGAGGTAGGATTCTGGTGGTAGAATCATATTCGGGTGAGGTGACATATTACCAGCAGGACTTTGTATTTAGAGTCGGACAAATCTTGGCATGAAGTAGGGTCCTGAAAAATTAGGGACTGATTGGTATGACGTTTTAGTCGTGACTTTGAGGTAGACCTTGAAGATCGACGAAAGGCAATCCCGAGGATACATGACCGAGAACGTCATAACGTGTTGAGACCAAATTGGATCAATTCTCCTCGGGCACATATGCTCGAGCTACCCAAATTAGTGCATCATCAGTTATAAAAGTCTCTTGTCGAAATGTGAATATTTATACTTTGTGATAGAACAATCGACCCAACAACTACACGTGAAGAGAATGTAAAAAATACAAGATTTGGACACGTGAAGAAGAAGCTGTCACGGTTTTCTTAATTCAAAAAACAAATTAAGAACTTAATTTGTGGTTATATTTCTTAAATTAATTATTTGCCATTATCACTTGGTCCCTTAAATTTCTCTCTTTTAGCACAAGATAGTATCTCATATACCATCCCTTCAAGTTTCTTTTTTTTCTTCAATATTAGCCCATTATTATGTGTCTTATAAGCTCTTTATGGTGCTTGAAGGTTATATTCACTAGACATCAATTGACATTGAACATATACCTCGTTTGATCTCATTAAAATTATAGTACATTTTTCTCTCTCATCTTCAACACGTATTCTCCAATAAAATAATATGATACGTAAATTGAAATTTTTTCCTTATTTTTCAACCATCCATTTTTCAAAAGAATACTATTCCAACAATTATAATAACAAATAATGGGGCCAAAAGGGGGCATAGCTAACTCAAATACAATAAGTCATTAATTTCCTTACTGCATCTCTTCCATTCCATGATATATGCTGTAGTCTCCTTATTTTAACTCCATTCAAATCAAAATTTGGGGAAAAATGTATTTTGGAATAGTGATTTTTTTGAAGAATACGTGTTTAAAAAAGAAGGAAATTTTTTTATTTACATATAATATTATTTTATTGAAGAATGTGTAACTGAAAAGATGAGAGAAAAATGCATTTTTTTTTTTTTTCAGAATGGAACCCAACAAGCGAAGCAATTTCAAGTGTTACTTTGTTGTGCATTAGACATTTACCTCGGTTTATAATCCAATTTTGCCTAATGTTGTGTATTAACTATTAAGTACCAATTTTGTCGTTGATTTTTTTTTTTTTTTTTTCCCGGTAAACATCCCGATGCAATAATTATCTTGAATTGGCTGTACCTTTAAACTTTCTGTTTGCTTTGAATATTCATAATCTTGGAGTTTAAGGCAAGGCAGGTGGGCCTTTCTTTGTTTACAAGAAGAAAAAGGAGATGATGTTTTGGTGGTTATGTGAAGTTTAAATAGTGAAACTGATTTTCAAAGAATCTGAGGGTCATTGATTTTGTGGTTGTCAAGTCACAGTAATAAAATAAGCCCTAACTTTGATAAATAAATTTGAGGTCAACTGCATGCATCCATGTTTGCAACTTGGTTCGTTAGAAAGCTTTTGCTGTCACGGTATAAGTTTCTTCAGAGACAGTTTCTTGGATAAATGAAAGAAATAATTAAACAATACCATAAACAATGATGATTATACTTCAATATTAATACATGCCCAACAATAATACATGCCTAATGGAAAAATTATTTCAATTTTTAGAATGGAAGAGAATTTCTTGACTGGCAGATTTTGCTTTTCTTTTGAGCCTCAACATTGTATCTTTCTTCCTCTCGCTCATATTTTGTTAACGGTTGATATTCCACCTTTTCTTCAGGATATAGTTTGATCAGAACCAAATAAAATGACATAGAAAACATCGTTAATCCAATCACGTACCAGCCGAACTGAAGGTTCACCAATGCTTTAGCGCGTTCCATTGTGCGATCGTCATGGCATAGAAGCGCATCACGGCCTGGTTCCGACTTCAGAAAGCAACCTTTAGGTATCAAATCTGGTGTCCAAACCATGATTCCTGTAACTATTAGCCAAACACCCTGGAAAAGTATACTGAGAGCTCTTGCAAAGCCATTCAAGAAATTGCTGGGGTAGCCAATGGCCAAAATGGTGGTAAATAGAGACACAAATGTGACAATTTGAAGCAGCCAATGGTACCGGCCTTCAATTCCCATATGATCAGTGGAGTGAAGATGGAGAATGAGTAGTTGTTGGCCAAATGCAATAGCCTGCAGTAAATGCATTAGGCCATGTTGAGCCCGGGGCGCGATCTTGTCGAAAAGGATGGCGAAAAATGCATAAACGAAGAAAGACATGGACATGGTGGAGTGCTCAAAGTGGCGAAGATACTTGGCACGAATGGTTCCATCGGGATCCAATGGTTGTCGACCAATAAGTATCTCCATTGAGACGAAACCCGCGGAAAATCCCATGATCAAAATAAGCTCCAAGTACCTTATTGTTTTCGACAATGGGAACCATGGCATAGTTATGTAAGATTTAGGATGTTGTGCATGGAGTTTGATACAGTTGAAAAGGTGCCATAGTCCAATGACAAAGAAAGCAAATCCAACAGATACATGCCCTTGTGTGCTCCCCATGTTATTTTGGGATTTTCTCTTTTTTTGCTTCGTTATTACAATGTTGGAGAAATAGATAACATCGGGTTGAAGAGAGGGAGTGGGCTGTGGGATAATATAGCTGAAGGGAGAGCAAATGGTTTTGGTATCTAACCAATGAGGATTTTACATTTGCAGGGCATCATCTTGCCTTTTACTATACAATGCAGTAATTTTATAAGCAAAAGAAAATTGTGCTTAAAGGAAGAGGTACTCCCATTATGACTTCTATCATAAGAAAGTTACATTTTTTAAGAGGAGGTAAAATGCTTACCAATACAAATGAATGTGATTCACTGCATAACGTGGGGAATGGATGTAGCATTTGTGTTGGATGAGATGCAAAACTAGGCCCCTTTTTATGGAGATAAAAATCGGATTTTTAATAGATTTTGGTAAAAGATGATAAAACGTATGGTTAAAAAGCTGTGAATCATGAAATATATTGTTAAAATTAATTATTAACTTTGATTTTGATAAAAAATTAGATTTTAATTTCAATCAAATGGGGGCTAAGAAAATATTATATTCATTAAAACCATAAAATCGTCATTGTTTGTTCATTAAATTGTCTCTTTCTTTTGGTGCATCCTCTCTAGGGATAGTGGATTGGGACAAACCCTGGAAACATCGAACTAGATTGAGATTGGCACAATCAAATTCGCTTTCAACATAAAAAACGGAAGATTAAATTTTTAGAGTAATTTTTTCGATCGAATTTAAACTAGATAAAAGTATTTTAGTACAAGTCTTCTTCTCACTATTTATGACTAGTCAATGCATAAAAAGTCTTTTGAGAAATGAATTTGAACCAAGTGTGAGGAAAACAACGAATACATAAGTAAACAAATAATTCCATCTACTCTAATAATGAATTTTAGATAAGATGATTCAATAAAATCTTTTCAAGAAAAGAAGTGAGGAGAATGATTTTGCCTTGTAAAATGACTATTTTTAACAAATACAAAAATATGATCCCCTCCAAAAAATAAATTTATAAAAGAATAGGACATTCGAGAAAATTTTAATAGGCTACTTAAGAGATTAGATTATTCGTGAAAAAAATTAGATCAAGAAAAAAAGTAAACCGCGCTAAATATTAAAATTCCCTAACGTGTACTACGATTGTCTTCATATAAGTAGATAACTATGTTTTCTAATAAATAAAATTTTGTTAATGAATGACAGAAAAAAATCGCATATACCCACAATTAAAACACGAGAAAGAACACCAAAAATACTTGTATTCAAATATTCTATTTTAATGCTTTGTAACTGAAAATTAAAAATCTTACATTACGCCAAGTATTAATTGTAATTCCATGGCATATGCAAAAATCAAATTCAATTTGATTATATCATTAAAGGGGGAAGGATATTATCCAACAGTGTTCATCTGCATCTGTATAAGAAAATCGAAATCAGATTCGCTATCGTGCAATCTTTGATCTAGTTGACTTATCGAATTTGTAAGAGCTGTTCAACAGAATCATAATTTCTTGCAGTTCAGGTAATATGTTGTCTAGTGTTGTAAATTACAAAGAATGTAATTTCAGCATAATGTTGAATGTTCTGATGATAGTCATTTGAAATCTCGATTCTTTGATTAGATAAAAGGAGAAGTTGCACATGATAAAATAGAAAAAAACAAAAGGAGTTGCGTCTCATTTATTTTTCCTTATAATGGTTAGTCGGAGATGAAGATTGCATTCTCGTGCCAACAACGGAAAGAGGGATGTTCCACAATGAACATGATTGTGTCTAACAACTATTTTTTCCCCAACCATGATAGGTATGTCCATAGACAAATTTCATGTTTCACGCTTCGGACGAGAATACAAAGAACCTAGTAGACTTGAGGGAACTAGCGTGCACTTGCAACTTTTTTGGTTGGACGAACTTCCATGTCAACATATTGCTACTTAAGTCGAAGAGACATCCCGATAGGTCGAAGAAGGCCAGAATACGAACAAGGGTGGAAATAAACCACGCATCAAGGTGTGGGCGATGTGGCGGGAAGGGGAACAACAAAAGGACATGTAAGCAACAAAAGGACATGTAACTTAAATCTCCAATTAATGTGATTGCAGAAATGTTTTGTACTATTTCCTTACTTTGTACTCGGATAATGGATGAAGTAATTCACCGAGTTTGCAAATTTGAATATGTGAATATTGTGGTCCTCCTAACACTTTGTGGGCTGATGCTATTTGTAACATATAGCATGTGACATATTATTTGGGCCTTAGTTGCCTAGGTGTCATTCACCTATTGATAACTTAGTTATTGACTCGGATTGTGTTAGTTTGTTCTTTATTGTGATCGTTGGATGGAGATCAAGGGCTGAGATTTAATCTTGTTTTAGATATTTTTCTTGGCTGACTTTCGCCCATATATTCACTTGGGTTATCTTCTATGATAAAGGGTTTTTTGGCTTTTAAAAAAATATTAGTCTCTGTTCTTCTCTCTCGCTCACTGACTCTTCAAAAAGGATGGCTGCTTCTTCTTCTCCCCTCAATATTCACTGAATATCGAGCCCCTTTCTTGAGTGATTCCTATATACTCGGGCGTGGAATAGAGCTGGGTTGGGTAGGTAGGGTTTAAAGGGGTATTCTTGGCTGCTTGTGGTAGACCTTTCGGTCGATGATCCAAGCCAAGTGTAGAGGGTTCTTTACCGGTTCTTGTACTCTCTTTGGATGGTGATTTGCATAGCATGGAGGGGTTGTTCCTGAGCCTAAATTTTCAGCCAATACGAGAGAAAGGGAATGCTGATTGCTGGACGGTAAAAGGGAAGAAGAGCTCCATTTTATTTACTCTGTTATTCTCGATTTCTATGATTTTCAGATTTCAGATTTCTTTATGTTATGTTGTAAATGTTTAATTGCATTGTGCTTGTGAAGTTATAACCCTGCCATTGTTGATTGAGTTGTTGAACATTGCTATAAGTCCTAACAGAATATGTTGAATCCTTCGAATTTCTTACTTTACGTGTTATGCACAAATTGATTCGTAAATGCTGAAAGATTTAATACCTTCATGCACTTGCTTTGAAACTTGAAGGCACAATGTTTTGATTTGATGGCCCTATTCTAAGGCTGCATGTATAATTTTTTGAGCATATGCAATATGGATAGAAAACAGGATTTCAAGATATGTAATCTCACATTCTTTATCGCTAATTCACTTGGAACTTCTATCACAATTGCACAGAAATATACAAAGTCAAGTTCTTAACTAGATGACAACAATTTGATTTCCACCATGAACTAATTAAATATCACATGTGATATGTTTCTTCGATTTTATCTACGAGAGTGCACAATTAAATCTTTTGCATGAGAATGTGACAAGAAAAGGAAATTGAATGTAAAGAAACCCCATCCCAAGGCAAACAAATTTTACTGCAAATTATGGAATAAACAATTTTAACTTCTTAAAAAGGAAAAATGAAAAAACAATTTGTAGTGATTCTAAGGGAAAAACAGATTTGATTTAAATTTTAATATTATCCGACTTGATTTGTATGATATTGTAAATTCCTAGCTTTTAGGCAAGATTAGCTCTTTACAATTTACTTCACATATCGTGTACATTGTAAACACTCCTATACATAGTTCTGTAAAGTTTGTAGAATTCTCGTGAGAATTGAATATTTTTTCCTACAATTCCAAAGATTCTAATATCAATGGCCACTTTATTAGAAACCAGCAAAAAAAGCCAGCCACTTGAGCAATTCAATAGGTGAATGTGATGTTGTTATTGAAAATTCCAAAATTTTGATAGACTTCGGGCTTTTGTCTACTTTTTGGCCCACCTATTTATACTCACCAGCTGCAGTGCCTTTTTTCCTATTACAATCGATGTGGGATATCAAAATCCATCTTTATATTTATGTTCTCAAGTAACTTAAGATGTCTAGACAGTGGTCCAGAAAAGTCTGAGAAAAATAAAATATCATGTTAGATAATAGTTACTGTAAAGAATGTGCTGTTATAAATAAAAATATAGCAAAATGAATTTGTTGATTTTTTTTTTTTTTAATACATCGTGATTGATCTTCGACAAACGCATAACATAATATTAATCATTTTCTGTTTGAATTCTAGGTGTTGGCTAAAGACTTCCCCTTCCTCGCCTTCCCAACGCTCCTTGGAACGAGATTCCAGTCAATTTCATAACCTCTGCATCACATGTGATTTCTGAACTTGAATAGTTGACACGCAAGGTAAGTTCCATCAGTTGTAGGGACAAATACTTCCTTCATTTCTTGTATGCTCCAATTGATTATAAACTTGGCATACTTTGTCACGAACAAATCGCAGTCGTGTTACATGTCATAGATGAATATCTAAGTGTGAATATAGATATATTTTTAAAATTATGACATTACGTATCAATAAAATAGAGATGATTTTGAGAAACCTTGGTGCATAAGGAAACATGAGATTTTGAGGAGGTGCAATGAGATGTTTAAATCACAGAAAGATTATGATTTTGGTTCAATATTCATTTAACGATGGAGACGCATTCCCCAAAAGTTTTAAGGTTTGAGCTTGGGAATGAAATGGGGAATGAAATTGTGTGCCTTAACGGGGATATGGAATGTGATTGGGGTTTAAGCTAATTACGTGGTGTTTAATAGGTGATGACGTAAGACTTGCAAGTTAATTGAGTGGGATTTGAGGAGTTTAAGTGATTTCTTGTTTTTTAAAATATACTTTTATATTGCAGTATGTAATAAAATAAAATAAAAATTATAGTGTAATTTTTGAATATTTAATTTCAAACATATAACTGGTGCAATTTCCTCGATGATCAATGTTAGAAATAGTTAAAAGTAATTTATCATCATTGTTTGTTAACAAAAATTTCCTTTAATCTTAGCCAAACATGGTTCCATCCAAAAATCAAACCAAATCAAACCGATCTACTCGAATTTTAAAAAAAAAAAAATCAATAATAATAATAATAATGCAATCCAATGCAACCTATCAACAATGTTCTGAAAATAAGACCGAACCGACCCAAGAATCAATCCGGTTGAGGTTTTAAAACCCACTTTATTAGAAACCAGCCACTTGAACAATTCAATAGGTGAATGTGATGTTGTCATCGAAAATTCCAAAATTTTGATAGACTTCGGGCTTTAGTCTACTTGTTGGCCCACCAATTTATAGTCAGTGCCTTTTTTCCTATTACAATCGATGTGGGATATCAAAATCCATCTTTATATTTATGTTCTCGAGTAACTTAAGATGTTTAGACAGTGTAGTCCAGAAAAGTCTGAGAAAAATAAAATATCATGTTAGATAATAGTTACTGTAAAGAATGTGCTGTTATAAATAAAAATATAGCAAAATGAATTTGTTGAATTTTTTTTTTCATTCTAATTTAATCTATCTTTTTCATTACTTATATTTTAAGAATACTAGCCCCATTATTTGAGATTTTAATAGTTGGAATAATGTTTTTTTTTATGTGATTAAAAAATAAGAATTTTTTTTTGGAATTACGTATAATATTATTTGATTGGAGAATGTATGGTTGATAAGAAAATAAAAAATAAAAAATTTTAATTTTAATGAAACCAAACAGGTTAAAATACTTCAAACATATGTAAGCAATTAACCATCTTTTGAAGCTTTTATTATATCTTTTGCTCCATTTCCTATTGAATTGATGTTAAAGTAGGACATAATGAAAACTAAATGCACCCAACTTTTAATAAATGTTTTTGTCTTTATATTAATCAATCTAAAAAACTAACTTATTTTTGTCAATTTTTTGTGGTACAGGTATATTTGTTTATTTATTTTTGATAATTGGTTCGACCTTAGTTTGATCGAGTTCGACCATTTGACTTTTGAACTTTTGTCTTTTTCGAGTTGATGTCTAGATTGATTTTCAAAACACTGATAGTCAAGTTGATTTGACAAAGAAAAATATAAACAATATGGAAAGGTCTAGACTTAGAGATTCTGCCCAACAGAGTGGCTCAACAATTTTTCTCCTACTTTCTATTAATTTATTTGATAAAAAAAACAGCATATGCTCAACCATTCTATCTCTATCCATACAATTGATCTTGTTTGGGGGTTTCGTCGAATATATATATATAGACACACACTAGACGATCGCATTGTGTTATTATATATTTGCTACCTGAAGCTTGCAAGTATATAGCTAAAATTTTAATTATGTGCACAATTTTTATATTACAATTAAGGCGTTGTATTTTATTAATTTCAATGTTTTAGTAAAAGTAAGTTAGAATGACAATAAACTATTTAGCAATATTATTTGTTAAACCCAATCAATTAATTTATAACTCGACAATATTGAGAACAAAGTGCTTCATATTTTTGTTTAATGAATGTTATTTTATATGTAGCAATACTTATACTCACTATCCCTACTATATTTGGCTTATTGTGTGAGAGCGTTAGGGTCCTTCCGGTTTGCGTTTTAATTTTCTATTTGAATTTTGAATTCATTTTCACTTTTCTGGTTTGACGACATGTTTTAAAATGGTTTAAAATGCGTTTGGTTTATCATTTTTAAAAAGGCTGAGAATTTTATATGTTTTCATTTAAATATTTTTTAGAATTTTTATTTAAGAGATTGAACTATTTTTATTTTTTCAGAATTTTAACTATTTACACATTTTTTTAATAAGAATTTTAATTTTTTATTATTTTTGTGTTTTTAGAGAGTTTAATTTTTCAGGATGTTTATTTAAATAATTTTTTTATTTAAACGTGTATTTCTCGTGTTTTGAATGTTTTCACTGAAAACATTGAAAAGTAAAAAATATGTTATGAGTTATAAGTATAAACTTGTTAAAAATACTACACAAATTAGGTTTTGAATGTTTTTCAAAACTGAAAATAGTTTGAAAACAGTAAATCAAACGCCCCATAATATTTTTGATCTAATAGTTTTAATAACGTAATAAATGTGTAATAGCCTCACCACATCGTACTGAGATGGACACTAAAGAATGCTAAAAATATATGTTTAGTTTGAACTTTATAAAAAATCTTAAATCCTATTGAGGTGATGTTTTATAACGCGATATGCCGACTGACATTTAAAATGGACAGTTTTCTTAACATTTGGAGAAGGTAATAGAAAACTATAAATAATTATAATGCATTATTATATTATCTAGAACTTCGTATAAGATAATTTGAACCTCTGGTTCGAAATATAATTTAGTTAAATACATTTATGGATCAAATGGATTGACGTCTTGGGAAACAATCTATTACAATTATGTCCATGTTTGAGTCCCATTTTTTTCAAAAATCATTTTGAATTACACATTCTTTCATAAAACAATCTTACACGTAAATTTAAAAAAAAAAAATCTATTTTTTAACCACATTCTTAAAAAAAATCATTATTACAAAAAATATTTTCCCTACAAAGCAAGTCTGAAACATGATAATATTCGATTATAAGACAAAAATCTCCAAAAGAAAAATGAAGCAAAAAGTGTTGGAAAATATATGGTTTGGCAAATAAATTTTCACTTGTGTATGTGAAATTAATCTCNGGATTGGCAAATAAACTTTCACTTGTGTATGTGAAATTAATCTCACATTGTTTGGAAATTGGGATTTGAAGAGGAGCCTTAAAAGGGATTACAATCCCACATTGGTTAGAAATGGAAAAATGGGAATATATGGGGACTATAAATAATACCATCCCACATTGGAAAATGAAAAGAAATGTGGTAATGTGGGAAAACTTAAATAGTTATCCCACATAGGATAGAAACAAGTTTGTGGACCAATTTATATATGGGTTACTAATTTGTAAGGTGTAACCATTTGTTGCATAGAGACTTTTCCATGGCTTACGCGCCTGCAGGGGGTACAAATCTTGGACTGACTTGGCCTTCGAGCCTGGAAGTTGTGTGGGCGCGCGACCTGCGTACACGAATGTCGAACCGAATGAGTCAAAAATTGACCACAAGATGCAAGCCACAGCAATTATGACGACGAACAGAGGAGTAAATGGAACCACCATCTAGACTCGAAGCGAGATCAAGAGGAGTAGTGAAGAAATTGTTGTGAAGCAATCAAAATTGCTTCCTCGATTGGACGACGGTGAAGAAATTGGAAAGGGAAGCAGTAAAAAATTGCTTCCTCGATCGGACGACGGTAAAGAAATTGGAAAGTGAAGACTTCTAGGAGTTGTGGTGGCTGAATGGTTTTATGGTTTTGATTAGGTGGGATGGGGGTGGGTGGAATGGAAAAGAATGTAGGTTTATATATATAATTTTAAAAATTAATATGAGAAAATGCAAAGTACCATTTTTTCCTTTTAAAGTTGATCAAATTTAAACTTTTTGGGTCAACTAACGGCATGATGGATGGTTTCCATCCATTTGGACCCATGTGTGAATTTCTAAAATATTTGGGATTGTGACTGGCACAAAGTGAATGTTAAGATAAAGTCTACAAAAAAGTAAAATATTAGGGATCGTTACTGCAATTATCCCTTTAATATATTTGAAGTATATAACTCAAGTGATATTATCTCGAGCATGAGAAATATGCATTGTACTGTTTGTATTTTATTAATATTTTGTCCCACTATATTTTTTTGACAATATTTTAATGAGGCAATTTTCATACTACATTCAAAATAATAATAATATATATCTTCACTTCACTATAAATTTTCACAGATGATTTTTTCTAGTAGGAATTTAACAAGACATATTTTTTGTATGATGAGATACGTAACTTACAAGACATTTATCCTTATATAACTTTATGATCTTACTCTTATATATTACAAATTGCATACGAGATCCCTAAAAGAGCAAAAAATAAGGATAGATGAATATCTTGTATGAAGACGTATAGTTTAGGATCTATAACAATTGACATGGAATGTAATTCACAAGAATTATTTTATTCAAGTTTTTGGAAGATGATGTATTGAAGAAATTGATCCACAAAATATGAATGGTTCAATACAATGACTTCTATTAATTGAAATTAAGGAGAATAATTGTACCATTTTTCCTTTTTCCTGATTTTGTCTCATTGAATTTTTGGAGCAAGATTTTAATAAGACAACTTTTTCATAATAATTCAAACTTTTAACAATTAATTTTACTTATTTCTTTTGTTTGATTTTTTCGTCCACTGGATTTTGGCAAAAAAGATTTTATTGAGATAGTTATTGTACAAAAATAATCATAAAATAAGAGTGTTGTAAAATTATGAAATAATTATTGATGACAGTTGAAATAATCACAAAATTTATCTCCACGACAATGATGACGTCTGGGGTGTTTCGATTATTCTGATCAACGAATGTTACCTGCAAAATGAGGTCGGGGCTTTCTCCCCCATTGTACATCTGGTGTGAGAATCAGTAGGTGCTTAAGAAAAGTAAGGAAAGTATATTGAGAGTTCAAACAGTTCGGGTTCCAAGAAAAAATACATTTCTCACATTGGAGGTATTTATAGGCGCTTGATGAAATGCCCAGTTGTACGATTAATTGTGCCACATGTCCTACGTAAGCCTTCTTACTTTCTCCACGTTCTATTGTGGTGACCCCCAATCGTCATGCGGTTGGTTATGCCCACATTCTCTGTTGGATAGTTTCCGTCTTGCTTATTGCTATTTCTATGGTTAAGTATAGCATTAGCCGCATGGTGGTGGCTAACTGTGTGAACGTAGAGGGCCTCATGGGGTCGATGGCCGCGTAGTGGTAGACGATCTAGGTGAGCATTGAGGGCCTCATAGGGGTCGACGACCGCGTAGTGGTAGACAGTCCATGTAAACGTAGAGCGCCCCAAAGTGATAGGCGGTCTATCATGAGTACGTAGAGCACCCCGGTGGTAGGCGGTCTATCATGAGAACGTAGAGCACCCTATGGTGGTACGCATTCTATCATGAGAACGTAGAGCACCCCATGTTGGTAGATAGTCTATCATGAGAATGTAAAGCACCCCATGGTGGTAGGGGTCTATCATGAGAACGTAGAACACCCTATGGTGGTAGGCGGTTTATCATGAGAACGTAGAACACCCCATGGTGGTGGGGGTCTATCATGAGAACATAGAGCACCCCATGGTGATGGGGTCTATCATGAGAACGTAGAGCACCCCATGATGGTAAGCGGTCTATCATGAGAGTGTAGAGCACCCCATGATGGTGGTAGTCTATCATGAGAACGTAGAGCATCCCATGGTGGTAGGTGATCTATCATGAGAATATAGAACACTCATGAGGGTCGACGGCCACTGACGTGGTGCTTTACATGGGTGCATATCAAGTAACCCTTACTTCAATGTCCATCATGGATAATTATTGATTCCATCATATCAAGTTGTCCTTACCTTGTTGGCTATCCGGATAATTACTGATGTCATCATATATCAACAGTTTAATTTTATCGTGATACTTAGATAAGTTTTACTTAAATTTTGTTTGATCCCAATTTTTTTCAAAATATATTTTAATCTATTTTTTTAACCACACACTTTTTCTTCATTTTTAAATATATATTTCCAATCAATCTACTATTTCAAAATGTATTCTACAAAAAAAAAAAAAATTACAAAAAAACATTTTGAAATAGTGATTTGATGGAGAAATAATGATTTATATAACGCAATAACGAGAGAGAGAGAGAGAGGAACGGTCAATATGCAAAATTATAT